>VWZE01025763.1:24376-60934 GCA_013396675.1 Eubucco bourcierii | reverse complement strand
TGTATATAGTGTAAATATCTGCTGTACATTGTGCAAAGCTGTAAATAGAGCTTCATCATTTAACTTCCAGCCGACTGAGCTCTAGTCTGGGTCATTTTACAAAGTGTGGGGGGGTGGGGAACTCCCAAACCTTCACACCAGCTCAAAGCTATTGCCCTTCATCCTATCACTATAAGCCCTTGTAAAAAGTCCCTTCCCAGCTTTCCTGTAGGTACTGGAAGACTGGTCTAAGGCCTCCCTGGAGCCTTCTTTTCTTCTGGCTGAACAGCCCAAACTCTCACAGCCTGTCACCATAGGGGAGATTCTTCAACCCTCTGATCATCTTTGTGGCTTCTTCTGGACCTGCTCCAGCAGTTTGTTGTTTTTATGTTGGGGTTGCCAGAACTGGTGCCACCTGTGTGTCTGTAGAGCTATCTTTGTGTCTGTTAAAGAGCCAGAATACAGCATTTATTGCTATTGTCCAGTGCAGTCCCAAGGATTTTAATGTTAGCACAATTTTTATTCCATGTAATGCAAAAGCAGGTGCCCTCTAGATGGGATATGAGGAATTACACAGTCAGGATTATATGCTCTACCATGGTCTCCCCATTTGGCTTGGAAGCTATGTAACAATAGAGATTGAAGTTCAGATCTTCAGTGTTTGGAAAACACAGAGGAGTTTTTGTACTTGCCATTCTAGTTAGGTTTCCTAATTGGGTCTCCTTGCCTGGAAACAGAATCAAAAATCATCCATAGGAGAAAACTCCCCAATGCAAACTAACAAAACAACCATAAAAAGAGGTCTTGTTTTATGACATGCTCCATTGGTATTGCAGCATTCTGCCTATGTGGGCATATTTTCTAACACATTATGCAAAAACAAGTCAGGGAAGATGCTGAGGATTGTAATTTTCTAATTTAATTCTGCCATTTCCAGTAATGGAAAGCCATACTACAGCTATTTATCTTCATAAGTGACAGATGCATTTCATTAAAACTTCCTTAAATAATTTCTCATGGCACTTGAAGGCGGCAAAAAAAGGAGTGAGAAGATCTCTGTTTGGTAAGCACATGCACATCGATGTTTTGAGAGCTGTTAAACACCCAAATGATCTCTGGCATTGCATTAAAGAGGTCAAGTAAAAAGACATTTGTCTGGTGTTTTCTGAAATGTTGGTGCCTGTTGAATACATCGTGAAAAAAATCTGACATTGACTGCTGCTGGATGAAAAGACATTAATAATAGCACCTCAGTGATAGATAGAATGGCTGCCTCTTGGGAGAATCCCAAAGCTTGCTGGAATGATATGACAAGATACTGCTGAAATGCTGCCATGGAGGAGCAGCAGGATGCAGCAGCTGTAGAGCAAGTGACTGCAGAATAATTTGGCCAAGAAGTGAAGAACTCTCTGTTCAGTGGAAACTGCAGTTAAATGTGCAGGATGAGGGAGGTGACTCTGCCCCTCTGCTCTGCTCTCGTGAAACCCTACCTGGAGTACTGCATCTAGTTCTGGTGCTCCCGGCGTAAGCAGGACACCAAACTGCTGGAGCCGGTCCAGAAGAGGCCATGAAAGGCCTCCCCTGTGCAGACAGGCTGAGAGAGTTGGGGCAGTTCAGCCTGGAGAAGAGAAGGCTTCAAGGAGACCTCAGAGCAGCCTTCCACTACTTGCAGGGGACCTACAAGAAAGCTTGCAAGGGATTTTTTGCAACGGCTTCTAGTGACAGGGCAAGAAGGAATAGATTAAAGCATGAGGAGGAGAAATTTAGACTGGATATTAGGAAGAAATTGTTTCCAATGAGGGTGGTGAGACCCTGAAACAGGTTGCCCAGGGAGGTCATGGATGGTCCCTCCCTGGAGGTGCTCAAGGTCAGGCCGGATGAGACCTTAAACAATCTGGCTAGTGGATGGTGTCCCTGTCAATGCTAGGGGGGTTGGAACTAGATGATCTTCCAGGTCCCTTCCAACCCAAACCATTCTTTGAATCTATGAATAAGCAGTGTTTCAAGGCACATCAATATTCACCTGATTTTGTGCCAGATAACTGATAGTTTACCAACAAACTCTCTTTTGAAGAAATCCACATCCTGAGTTGATGGACTTGTCAGCATTTTGTGTAAAGCCCTTGTCCAGGTCTTGGAGTTGAAAGGAAGCAATGAAGCAGTGGAGAAGGGAGACCTTAGGGTAAGATGATGAACCATTTTTTTGTTGTACTCCTATTACGTACACCTCAGGGAAGCTTGAAGGCTTGCAACAGTTCCTAGAGGGTCGTTAGGTCATGGAAAATTGTCAATGCATCTAAACCATTCCCCTTGCTCATTCAGTAAGCCCACACAGAAGAAGATGAGATGGAGAGGTGTTGAGGTAGCACTGTCATTTGGTGCTCCTTAGTTCTCCTTTAGAGTAACTTTCTAACTCAGGGGATTGATGAAAGAGGGCAGAGCGAAAAAGAGAGCCTTGCCCAAAGTCCTGTCTCACAAGTCTTATTATCCAGTTTAAAACTGCTGCCCAACTGTGCTGGCAGAAATGCAAGTGGCTAGGTAAGCTGTTGAGAAAGAATTCACCTCTAGAAAAAGGAAGTACTCCGACATGCCCAGCGAGGTAGTGGAGTCATCGTCTCTGCAAGCATTAAAAACCAAATAGATGTGGCACTTTGGGATGTGGCCCAATGATCATGGGAGTGTTGGGTTGGACTTGATGATGCTGGAGGTCTCTTTCACCCTTTTCTATGATTCTATATGCTGGCAGTATGGAGAAGGTCTCATGGTCTGTAGACTACGCTGCTCTTACTCCAGAGTCCCTTTGTTAAGGCCCCAGAGCTGTCAAGTGAGCTGGAAGAGTGCCTGCAGTCCCTGCTGCCACCCCCTTGCCCAGCACTCTGTCTGTTTGGCCTCAGCACCTTTCACTGAGGTCAAACCCAAGTGAGCAAATAAACCCAAGTAAGCAAACTGTTCAAGGAATGCTGCCCTCTGCTCTTTGTGAATCTTCCAAGATCTTCTCACTGTTGTTCCAAACTGCTCACTGAAGATGCTCCATTCTTCCCCAGTGGAACTTGTTGACAAAGAAGTCACGATGAGTACACTAGAGTGGTATACAACAGCACAGTTGAGACAGGTGGTGGTCTTTTTCCTACACTGACTGAAGGATGGCAAATTCTCTTACTAAAAACAGTCACCTTAATGAAGACATCAGCAAATGAGACAAAGCTTGCTGCCTGCACTATGCTTACAAAGATGTATTTTCAATGAGAATGCTCTTGCTCCTTTTCCACTGGGTTCAGAGTAGCATTACCAAGGACTTGGTACAAAAGACCACACCTGGAGACCTCCTCTCTCCAGCTGACCTGGAATCTTCTATGAATGTCAGGATGCTCACTGTGCTTTACCCTTTGTACTTCATCAAGAATCTACCTCCTTTGAAAACTCCAGCTCTAAAGGTGTTTTATATTGTGATCAGGTAAAACCAAGTTACCTGAACCTGTTTCTCAGTCAGCTCTGGGCCTCTCAAATACAGGACCTCAATCAGAAGTGGGAGTTCAGCACACAAACTGGGACTGGCACATTTAAGATTTACCCCATTCTCTTCCCTCATGAAGTCAGTTTTTGCTCACAGATTATAGCAATGAACAATGAGAAGGTGAGGTAGAACTCCTGAGGGCCTCTTCCCTTGTTCTGTTTTCTGGTGTTATTACCAGTGAAGCTTAGTCATGCCAAAATCATGGCAGATGCCTTTGAGTCATGGTGGCAGGTGGCTCTGGTTGGCCTTGGCTGCAAGCAGATGAGACTACCTACTTGGGCAGGGAGGACTAATGCAGAGGAAGTCACGCAGAGAGTAACTCAGGGGAGCTAGGCTGGCACAGGGGCTGATGTCAGCTCATCAATAAAACTGAGCTTCAGAGGAGGCTGAGCTTTCTTACTCATGCTCTGCTGTTCTGAGCATGACTCAACTTGTGCACTCCACACAGCACTGAGAGGCTAGCAACTCAGAAAGTCTTCCATCTGCAGCACTTCAGCTGGGCTGCTCCTGCCACTGCCTCTTCATTTCTGCGCAGGTGATCAATGAGGAGGTTCAACGCTTCTCTGGAATGGCTGAATGGCTGCCAAAAAGCAAAAGTCAAGTGGGGAAGTAAAAATTTCCCTTGCAGTTAATCACTGGCCATGCTGTGGAACTCAAACTTTTAGGAAGCAATTGTGGCTTTTTGCTGTTGTGGAAAATGAGAAAGACAAAAGTACAGGAAATTGCTTGTTGTTTTGCTTTCAGTGCAACGTCTATGATTGCTCTCTTGCTGGATGAGATTCCTTTAGAAGAAATGGCTTCCAGCTAAAGGATGAAGAGATCAGATGGGTTTTGTTTAATTAGTTTGTTTGGAAAAATCCTTTTCATGCTTCCTTTGATCCATGAAAACAACCTCAGTCATGCAGAAAAACAGTCCCCTGGAAAATGAGGAGGTGTAAGGCCCAGCTGAACAACACTGCTCTGGCAGCTTCATCTGTCAGACACTTCAAAGAGAGGACTCTTAGTGGATCTGAGACACACTAGAGAAAGAAAATTTTGGGTCAGAAATTGGTCTCACTTGTAAAAATGTACCTTTATAATCCAAGTGACAGATCTGCATCTTGCTGAGCACTTGGAATAGCCACTCACAGAGACTTCATTAAGGTTTGTCACTGAGGCACATGCAGCAAGTACAATATGTGGGCTGCCCTCAGCATCAACTCTCTCTCTGAATGGACAGACTGCTCCATCCTTTCAGGACAATGGACCTCCAAGGTGGCTCAGGATCACTCTGAACACACCCACAGCTTGTATTTCCTGGAGTGACCCTTGGAGATCTATAGCAGTAGTCTCACCCAGGACAAAATTCCCAAGCAGGCAACAGCAAGACTGGAACTGTGCAAGGAATAAGGGCATCCAAGAACTACTTCCCTGTGATTCAGGCACACCAAGAATGTAGCTTGATCCTTCTATCTTAATTTCCATAAAATGAATCAGAGAATGGTTCAGGTTGGAAGGGACCTCTGAGATCATCTACTCCAACCCTTCTGCCACGGGCAGGGATGCCTCTCAACTAGACTTGGTTGCTGAAGGCCTCATCCAGTCTACACTTAAACACTTCCAGGGAGCGGGCATCCACAAAGTCTCTGGCACTCTATTCCAGAGTCTCACCGCCCTCATACTGAAGAACTTCTTCCTCAGCCCATTCTCCTGGGAGATGTGCTGCAGCTCTCCGACCATCTTCGTGGCCCTCCTCTGGATCTGCTCCAACAGGTCCATTTCATTCTTGTGTTGGGGGTCCCACAGCTTGACACAGTACTGCAGGTGAGGTCTCACCAGAGCAGAGCAGAGCAGGAGAATCACCTCTCTCCATCTGCTGGCCATGATTCTTTTGTTACAGCCCAGGACGTGAGTTGCCCTCTGGGCTGCAAGCACATTGCTGGCTCATGTCCAGCTTCCTGCTTCAGAGGTCCTTTCCAAACCCTATCATTCCATGATTCTATGATTCTGTGGTGTAAGACAAGACACAAAGGCAGGAGTTAAGTTCTGCTTTCCTTTGTGCCATGCAGACCTTTGGTAGAAACCTCTTTTGGATGTTCACTAGGGTACATGAGATCAGCATTCCATGGTGGGACTTGCCTTTTAAGGCATGCTGCTACCTCTGATGTTGTTAGGACATCCATGTGGATATCCACAGAATGTCTCCGTGATGATGTATGTGGAAACAACTCCTCTCAAACCTGCACCCTCTTACATCAGTGAATGCTCAGCTCTGATTCTAGCTCTTATTTCTTTCTTCCATTACCATCTCCTCTTTTTAAGGCAGTCACTGCATATAATTGATGGCATTATGGGTTTTGTTTTCACCTCTGCAGGGCCCATTTTAAAAAGTCTTTTTGTGGCTCTCTCATTGCCTGCCCTTGCCCTCCCTCCTCCTTCTTACTCTGTTAAATCAGACTCAGTTTTTCCTCCACCTGCTCTGCACAGCCTTGCATTCTGCATATTGACCTTTCCTATGCTGCCATTTGGATCACCAGCTCTAGCCATTACATTAGCAACACACAATTACACCCTCAAGGTAGACTCAAGTGCAGATCCTACCTCTACATAAATGACTTAATGAATGGAAAGATGCTGATGTGTGTTTGAAGGATGTTTTCAGCTCATGTACTGAGAAGGATTCTGCAGAGACTTGAAACCATGGGGAGTGGTGGAAGCATTTTCCAAACACTTCTTTTCCACCACAGTGCCCACTGTATGGTGCTGTTCTCTGAGGTGCCTCTGCACTGTATTTTCATTTTTTCCAGGGGTTACTGTCAAATCATAGAATGGCTTTGGTTGGAAGGGACCTCAGAGATCACCTACTCCAGCACCCCTTCCATGGGCAGAGATGCCTCTCAACTAGGTTGCCCAAGGTCTCATCCTATCTGGCCTTAAACACCTCCAGGGAGGGAGCATCCACAACCTCCCTGGCAACCCATTCCAGAGTCCCATCACCCTCCTCCTAAGATCCTATTCTCCCTCAGCTTAAAACCATTTTCCCTTGTCCTGTTGCTGCACACCATTTTGAAAAGTCTCTCTCCAGGTTTCCTGTAGGCTCCCTTTGGGCACTGGAAGACAGCTCTAAAGTCCCCCCTCTTCTCTTCTCTTCTCTTCTCCAGGATGAACAACCACAGCTCCCTCAGCCTATTCTCATAGCAGAGGTGTTCCAGACCTTGGATCATCTTTGCAGCCCTCCTTTGGACTCGCTCCAACAGTTCTGTGTTCTTCTTATGACTGGGATACCAGAACTGGATGCAGTATTTGTTGTGGGGTCTCACAAGAGCAAAGTGGAAGAATCACCTCCCTTGCCCTGGTCTTGATACAGCCAGGATACAGTTGCCTCCTGGGCTGCAGAAGAGTGCTGCTGGCTCATGGTGACCTTCTCATCAATTAGGGGATCGTTAAAGGCCTACTTCAGTCACAGGATCACAGGATGTTAGAGGCTGGAAGGGACCTCCAAAGATCATCAAGTCCAACCCCCTGCCAGAGTAGGACCACAGAATCTAGTGCAGGTTGCAGAGGAACACATCCAGAGAGGGCTTGAAAGTCTCCAGAGAAGGAGATTCCACAATCTCTCTGGGCAGCCTGTTCCAGTGCTCCACGACTCTTACAGTAAAGAAGTTCTTCCTCATGTTGAGGTGGAATCTCCTGTCCCTCCTGAACTGGGGATCCCAAAACTGAATGCAGTATTCCAGGTGAGGTCACATCAGGGCAGAGTAGATGGGAAGGATCTGCTTCATCTGCTGGCCACACTCCTCTTAATGCACCCCAGGATCCCACTGGCCTTCTTGGCCACAAATGCACATTGCTGTTCCATGGATAACTTATTGTCCACCAGAACTCCCAGGTCACACTTTTCAGAAGTTAAAAAAAAAAAAAAAAAAGAGTATCCCTGCAACACACAACTGAAGCTCTCAACTAAAACCTTTTCATCACATTGAGGCGGAGTGTACCCAGAGAACAGCAAGCAAGCTCATGAAGGGCCTTGAACACAAGTCTTATGAGGAACCACTGTGGGAGCTGGGGTTCTCTAGTCTTCAGAAGAGGAGGCTTATTGCCCTCTACAGCTACCTCAAAGGAGGCTGGAACCAGGTGAAGGTTGCTCTCTTCTCACATTTAACATGTGTCAAGATGGAAGAGCCACAAGTTGCACCAGGGAAAGTTCAGGTTGGATGTTAGGAAAAATGTCCTCACAAAATGGGTTCTCAGGCATTGGAACAGGCTGCCCAGGGAGGTCACCATCCCTGGTGGAGATATTTAAAAGACACACAGGCGTGGTGCTGAGGGACAGGGTTTGGTGGTAGTGGCTTAGCAGTAGTGGTGAGACTGTGAGCAATAGGTGAGCAACTGGACTTGAAGACCTCAAAGGTCTCTTCCAACCTCAACAGTTCCGTGGTTGTATGATTGTAGATTTCACTCCAGGTCAACTCTGCTGGAAGCAAATTTCCCATGCTGTTGCAGACCAAAGAACAAACTGTTTGTACAGCTCAAGCACTAGAATATGCTTCCACATTTACCCTGCTCAAGAAGCAGGTGCAGGTGGAAAGTGTAGTGTTGACAACCAGCACACGTTTCCACATACACATTTTTAATGCAGGACATAAAAATATATGATAAAAATATTTATGCAGAAATTGAAGAATGGGCTGCAAGTTCCCAGCATGTAATTCTGGTTTCAGTGGGAGAAGCAATTTTTCATAGGCTTTGGCAAATTTTAGCCTAATTAAAAGAACAAGTAGGTAACTACTGATAGTATATGTGGATAAATTAGAGCAATAATCTAGTCATGCATTCCAAACCTATCCAGAAATTTATGAATCCTTTGATAAGGTGCAGATGGGCCCCTTGCAGCAAAGTTCATAAGAAGTTTGGAAGATTTGGGATTCAAAATTTACACACCCTACAAAAACCTACAACTCAAGGCTAATTCTGTTCATTTGCAGTAACAGGTATGCAGAGCCATCACCACAGGCACAGTGGCTACTGGTACAGACTAAAGGACTTAGTCTGCTGTAGAGTGTTAGGGGTTGGAAGGGACCTCTAGAGATCATTGAGTCCAACCCCCTGCCGAAGCAGGATCACCTAGGGTAGATCACACAGGAACACATCCAGGTGGGTTTTAAAAGTCTCCAGGAAAGGAGACTCCACAACCTCTCTGGGCAGCCTGTTCCAGTGCTCCAGCACCTTCACTGTAAACAATATTTTCCTCATGTTGAGGTGGAACCCCCTGTGTGTCAGCCTGTACCCACTGTTCCTTGTCCTTTTACAGGGCACCATCAAAAAAGAGATCATCAGCTTCATCCTGGCACTCCCAGGTATTTATAGACATTGATAAGATTCCCTCTCAGACTTTTATTCTCAATACTAAACAGCCCTGTACTCTGCTGCCACATGTTTTCTTTAACCTCTTGAAAACTGACCTCTCTTTGACTGGCTCCACTCCTCACACTTCAATATATTCTCCAGAAAAGGGTCCAAGAACGTCAGCAAAATTATCTTAATATTAAGGTTTCCTGTAATATCAGCAAAACCTGTGAGCAAGGGGATCAGAGATTCTGGTCTGACACCCTAAGGCAACCTCGACTGCCCAACATTCACTGTGTTTGTGGACAATCATGGCTCTTTGAAGGATACCTTTGTTGCTTTAAAGAAAGATCTTTGTTGGGAACCTCGGGGGATTGGATTTCTATTCAAATCTACCCAGACTTCATTGAACTGCCATACAGTTTTGGTAGAAAAACAATTCTCTCTTCACCCCAAACCTCAGCTAAGCACATTGTCTAGTGAAAGCCTGTGCTCTTCACACAGATTCACAGATTACATCAAGCTGGAAGGGACCCTCAAAGGTCATCTTGTCCAACCCTCCTGCACTCAGCAGGGACACCTTCATCTAGATCAGGCTGCTTAGGAACACTTCAGTATCTCCAGGGATGAGGTCCCAACCACATCCCAGGGCAACCTGTTCCAGTATTTCACCACTCTCCTTGTAAAGAACTTCCTCCTGATGCCCAATCTAAATCTGCCCTCCTCAGGTTTCAAACCATAGCCCCTTGTCCTATCACCACATGCCCTTCTAAATAGTCCCAACCCAGCCTTCCTGTAGGTCCCTTTCAGATATTGAAATGTAGCTCTAAGGTCTCCCTGGAGTATTCTTTTCTCCAGGCTGAACAGCCTCAACTCTCTCTGTCCCCATAGCAGAGGTGCTGCAGCCCTCTGATCATCTCCTCTGGACCAGCTTCAGCAGGTCCAGGCCTCTCTTGTGTTGGGATTCCACAGCTGGACACAGTACTCCAGGTGAGGTCTCACCACAGCAGAGTAAAGAGGCAGAATCACCTGCCCTGTCTGGGCCCCCCTGCAGAGCCCTTCTGCCCTCTAACAGATGGACACATGCTCCCAACTTGGTGTTGTCTGCAAACTTACTGATAGAGGACTCAATCCCCTCATCCAGATCATCTATAAAGATATTAAACAGGACTGGACCAAACACTGATCCCTGGGGCACACCACTAGTGACTGGCTGCCAACTGGATGTGGCACCATTCACCACCATTTTCCGGGCCCAGCTATCCAGCCAGTTCTTAACCCAGCACAGAGTGCCCCTGTCAAAGCTACAGGTTGCCAGCTTTGCCAGGAGTTTGCTATGGCAGCCTTGCTGAAGTCCAGGTAGACTACATCCACAGCCTTCCCCACATCCACCAGGTGGGTCAGCTGGTCATAAAAAGAGATCAGGTTGGTCAAGCAGGACTTGCCCCTCCTAAACCCATGATGGCTGGGTCTGATGCCCTGGCCATCCTGTAGGTGCCCTGTGATTGCACTCAGAATGATCTGTTCTATTAGCTTGCATGGCACTGAGGTCGTGAACTGGGGGGCCCAGAACTGGACACAGTCAAACACTGGAAGAGGAAAAACCCATGCTGAATCCCAAGACTTGGGCACTGGCTGGTCTCTTCACATCAGAAAACTCTGTCAGTGACTGCTCCTGCTCCCTGATGTTTGATCCCAGGCCTCCCACATATGGCAAGATACAGCAGGCTCAGTATCTTGGAGGCCAGAACAGTAATAGAGATCCCTGATGTGATGCAGGAGGTGTGAGTCAGACATGAGCAAGACCCAGATTGCTGTGAACAACACACCATCTGAGCAATACCTGCTAGTGATGGTCAGGGAGTCAGGACAGCTCTCACTGCAACTATGATCTCCCTTTTTTCCAGCATTCAGTCATTCTGTGCAATTCAATAATTTGCCTTCCAGCCTGTCAGTATCACCATTTTTGGGTGTCTATAGCTTAAAACATTGGGATACTTCTCAAGAGATCATATTTTCACTTGCTTAACACATCACTGCTCACCTTGGAATCTCATAGTTACCAGCAGTGAATAGCCTGTCTGTTTCTGAACATGCAGCAATGCAGTTGGTGAGGGGTTTGAAGAACAACTCTTATGAGGAGAGGCTAAGGGAGCTGGGATTGTTCAGCCTGAAGAAGAGGAGGTTAAGAGGAGACCTTCCTGCTCTCTAAAGCTACCTGAAAGGAGGTTGGAGTGAGGTGGGTGTTAGCCTCTTCTCCCAAGCAACTAAAGACAGGACAAGAGGAAACAGTCTCAAGCTACACCAGAGGAGGTTTAGGTTGGATATTAGGAAAAATTTCATTCCTTCAAGAGTGGTCAGGCATTGGAACAGGCTGCCCGGGGAGGTGGTGGAGTCACCATCCCAAGAGGTGTTCAAGAAACAAGTAGATGTGGCACTCTGGGACAGGGTCTAGCAGTCACAGAGGTGTCAGGTAGAAGACTGACGATCTCAGAGGTCTTTTCCAACCCTAATGATGCTATGATATAGAAAACTGGGCAGCACCTGTGCTTTGCACACTGGGCATCAGTCAGGAGGAGATGCACACACAACCTCTGCAGAACACTGCACATACTAGACAGGCAGAGCTCCTTGCACAGACTGAATGTAGACATTTACATCACCTGCTCACTTCTCTAGTGATGCTCATAGGTGGCTTTAGATGTGGCAGTAAGATACAGAGAGTGCCTTGTTTATAGTATGCTGAACGAGGTACCTTTGCTTTTCCAGTAACTCCACCTGAGATGTGATTAGACTTCATGATACAGCAGAAAGAAGCTGAAAAGAAATGAAATCACCACAGTCCCATATGCCAGACTCTGCCTGGGCACAGCAAGACTAAGTTAAACTCACTATTGCAGCTGCCAGAGTGAATTTGTTTGCTTTTATTGGTATATGACTCAGTTTTAATATTTAAGAGAGTTCTTGATAATTCTATGAACAGATAAGGAATACAGAAGAGTCAGTTGGTCCCTTCCAATCAGCCTGGTAAACCTATTCTGGGGATAAAGGGAGGCAAAAAAGAAAAGTCAGAGCACCCAAATTTTCTTCTACGGAACAGAATACTCCTAACCTTTCTGCCCTGGACAGATTTTCTCATTAGTGAGAGAATGCAATATTCAGGGAGTAGTGCACAAAAGCTGAAAGTAGTGAGTTTCTGTCCTACGTCAGAGTATAGCTTGTGGTGATCTTCAGTATGTTATCCCATGGCTTCAATGCCTCAGATTGGACAGCTTGCAAAGATAAACCTAAGGAGGCTCAACAAGGACAAGTGTGGAGTCCTGCACCAGGGGAAGAACAACACCATACACCAGTACAGGTTGACTTGCTGGGCAGTAGCTCCACAGAGAAGGACCCTGAAGTCCCGGTTGATAATAAACCACCCATGGGACAGCAATGTGCCCTGACAGCCAAGAAGGCCAATAGTACACTTGTGTGCTTCAAGAAGAGTGTGTCCAGCAGGTCGAGGGAGGTTCTCTTTCCCCTCTACTGAGCCCTAGTTAGACCACATCTGGAATATTGTGTCCAGTTCCAGGGTCCCCAGTTTGAGAGAGACAGGGGATTACTGAGGAGAGTTTAATGCAGAGCTATGAGGTTGACTAGAGCATCTGCTCTATGAGAAAAAACGGAGACACCTGGGGCTGTTTAGTCTGAGGGAGAGAAGGCTGAGAGGGGACCTTATCAACATCTACAAATATCTGCAGGGTGGCTGTCAGGACAGAGCCAGGCTCTTTTCAGTGATGCCCAGCGATAAGAGAAGGGGCAATGTCTGTAAACTCAGTCACAAGAAATTCCACTTCAACATAAGAAAAAAAATTCTTTACTGTGAGGGTGCTGGAACCCTGGAGCTGGCTGCCCAGAGAAGTTCTGGAGTTTCCTTCTCTGGAGATCCTCAAAACACACCAGGACGTGTTCCTGTGTGGCCTGTCCTAGGCGATCCTGCTTTGGCAGGGGAGTTGGACTTGGTGATCTCCAGAGGTCACTTCCAGCCCCTACCATTCTTTGATTCTGTGACCATAAAATACAAATAACTATTTCCCTACAGCACATGTGCAGTAAGGATTTATCAAACTGTAACTAGCATACTTAATGATGCTGGGATGAATATACAAGCAGAATCAGATGCTGCTTATTTATACATATTCTTGCTAATCAGATGTGGAATTGCCCCCAGTCCCAAAACAGCTGTTCTTGCACCAGTGAAAAACATGTCCTGGAGCTTCTGGAATGAAAGAAGAATGACAGAAGGAGAAGAAAGGATATATCCTGCTGGGGCAGGCCCAGAAGAGGGCCACAAGTCAGAGGGTTGGAGCACCTCCCTTATGAAAACAGGTTGAAAGAATTGAAGCTGTTCAGCATGGACAGAAGGCTGTAGGGAGACCTTATTGTTACATTTCAATACTAAAAGAGAACTGACAGGAAGGCTGGGGAAGGACTTCTTTAGAAAGGCTTATAGTAATAGGACAAGGGGCAAAGATTTGAAACTAGAGCAGGGTAGATTTAGCTTAGACATCAGGAGTATGTTCTTTACAATGAGTCATAAAATACGGGAAGAGTTTGCCCAAGGATGTGGCGGAGGCCCCATCCCCGGAGACATTCAAGATCAGCCTTGATGTGGCCCTGGGCAGCCTGATGTAGCTGCAGGTGTCCGTGCTGACTGCAGGGGGGATTGGACAAGATGACCTTGGAGGTTCCCTTCAACGCAATGCAATTCGTGAATCTGTGAAATGCTTCCTTAGATAGCAGCTGCACAAATGATTTGAATGCTCACATTTCCTAACCTCACATTTATGTGACATTGCACATCAGCAATATGAGTGACTTCTTGTGAACAGCACCTTTATTTACAGCTGCTGAATTCATTTCCCTCTCAGAAATAAAGCTCTCTTACTGCCAGTATTATTGCTCTGCTCTCTCTTTTTTTCTTACAGCTTTGAACTAAACCCAGCCACCAGTGATATAGCTCACAGGACTGCACAGTGTCACTTGGTCTTTTGTTAGGAAACAAAACAAACACAAAACAAAAGGAGCTGGCTTTGCCACAACTACTGGGCTTTGTAGAGCTCTCAAAAGAAACCATAAAAGAAATCTCTGTGACATGATATGTTTGTGATACCATTTCAAACAGAAGTGTTTGCATTTCTGTAAGCTAACTCCTGTTCCCTCCTCCCACAGCTCCCCATCAGTCCCTGACACTACCACTCCTCTCCTGATGGGCTGTCTGCAAACTGGGTTTGGCTATTAGACGGAGTTAATTCCTTTCAAGCTCCTTGTGTGCATGGCTGTGACTGACAGAGACGGGTGCTGTTTGCAAGTGTCAGTGGAGCATGACCTCGAGTTAATACACTGAATGATGAAAGAAAAAGATTCATTCAGCATGTGAACTCTATGCTGAGATTAGCCAGAAGTACTCAGCACACACAAATTGCTGTTTTGCCAGCGCAGCGCTTGGCGGAGCTTTTAAATATTTCAGCTATTCTAAGCCATCATCCTCAAGGCTGGGGGAACTAAAAAAAGAGGAGAATCAAAATAGCATTTCCAATCCAAACACCATTGTTTTAGATAAGAGATTTGGACCTGGATCCTTAGAGCACTGCATGATCTCTTGGCAGCTGCAGCCCTCAGCTTGATGTGAAAGGGCTTGCAGTAATATGCACAGCACTGTTTGTAGAACTCAGAGAAGGGACCACAAGATAAGGAGCCTTTCAGTTGTAGATGTCAGTTTAACTCCAGCCTGACCACGAGCAATTCAAAACTGAAATGATCTCCACCCGCTGTCTGCCTGCTCATACTAATTGCTCTCATTTCACTTGCCTGTGGACATAACTTGGTCTTCTGGATCCTATCTCCACATCCGGTGTTACCAGAGCAGTCAGAGGCCACATAGGCCATGGTAGGTGACCTCTTCTCTTACCCAAGCAGTTCTGTCCAAATATGAGTCTGTGTCTGTTGGGAGCGAGTGGAACACTGCCTGCATTAGCATTCAGGCCAGAGACTCTACCTACAGCTGGCTAAAACTTGAGAAGGTTGGGGAAAACCCTAGGAGAATAATCAGTAATATTTCTTTGTCATTTCTCCCCAGCTGTATAGTTGGTCCTTTCTCACAAAGTAACAAACAACAGAACTGTTAGCAGAGCCCTTGGAAGAAATACAATTTCCTTTCCTCCTCTGACTAGTTCTAGCAGTAACCATCACCAGAGGCAGGATTGCAGAGAAGATATCAAATCTCTTTCTGTCTCTGCTTCCTATTGTTGACTTTGACAACTACATCAATTTAGGGTCAGATTCTATCGTACCTTGCTGGTTTGAAACCAGCAGGCATTTGGGACAGACAATAAATGCAGAATTTAGGGGATAATGACTTCAGTACTTTCAGTGCAAAGAATCCTCTGTTCACTGCTCCTCACTGCCTGCCACCCTCATGCAGAGTTCTCTTGCTCTGTATCTGACCTTGTGTTCAAAAACCTCTGCATCATCTGTTCCTCTTTCAGTCTTAACTGAATGAGGTTGTTTTGTTTCCATTGTCATCTATCAGGTTTTCTTGCCTTAAAACAGCAAGAGTCCAAAGTGTTCCTCTCTTTTCCTAAAGGTGATCAAACCCTAAGACAATGCTTGCTGTTTTCTCCTCTTGCTCCTATTCTACCTCCCCTTTCCCTCAGACAAAAGAATGTCCAAAACTCTGTTTGGGAGGCAGAGGACAGCAAATGCTTGCTTTTGTGGAGGCATCTATCCTGGAGTGGTTGTGGCCCTTTAAACCTAACAGAGAGAGATTTTGGCATTTCTTCCTGTTAATAAACTTGGCTTTTTTTTTTTTTTTTTGTTGCAAAACAGTAGCAGTAGCTCTTAAGTAAAAGATGTTGCCAAAGCCTACTGCTTATTTAACAATTTCACAAACAGATGCTTCTGTGCAATAGCTGTTTTCCCCCAGCATCCCCCATTATGTACCAACCTAACCCAGAGCTGTTTGGTTTTAAAGTGATGGATTAGAGCCCAAGTTGATACAAAAAGTACCCCAGCTGATACTGGCCAGTTCGTCACTCCCTCTTCGCTTTTTCTTTCTATTTCTTCACCTGCTCTGCCCTCTCACATGGTTTCTTCCTGCTTTTTTTGTGTGGTACACTTACATTGCTAAGGAGTACCCAAGAGAAAAAAGGAGGAGGCATCTGTGTTAGCATATCACAGAAACACAGAATATTATGGGCTGGAAGGGACCTCTGGAGATCGTTGAGTCCAACCCCGCTGCAATGCAGGATCACCCAGGGCAGGTCACATAGGAGCACACCCAGATGGATTTTGAATGTGTCTAGACAAGGAGACTCCACAGCCTCTCTGCAAAGCCTGCTCCAGGGCTCCATCACCCTCACAGGAAGTTAGTTTCTCCTCCTGTTCAGGTGGTACCTCCTGTGTTCCAGTTTGTACCAGTTGTTCCTCATTCTATTATTTGGCACCACCAAAAAGAGCCTGGCACTTTCATCCTGACACCCACCCCTCAGATATTTACAGACATTGATCAGATCCTCTCTCAGTCTTGTCTTCTTAAGACTAAACAGCCCCAGGCCTCTCAGTCTTCCTTCACAGGAGAGATGTTCAAGGCCAGAAATCATTCTTGTAGCTCTCCTTTGAAGTCTTTCCAGTAGATTGCTGTCTCTCCTGGAGAGCCCAAAACTGGGTACAGTATCGCAGGTGTAGTCTCAGCAGAGCAGAGGAGAGAATACAGAATGATATGCTACCTATTTATGTGCTGCTACTTGTGAAGCACTTGCTGTGATGATGTGTTTTCATTCACTTGCTGCTGTGGGCAAAAGCCAATGTCATTTGTTTGCAAGGACGCACGCACACCGAAGACTCCTGCTTGCCACTGAGAGGATGGATGGGTTGGTCAAACCGGCAGTGAAGAGCAGAGTTGAGTCAGCAGTACAAAATTATCATTTGGAAAAAAAAAAAAAAAAAGAAAGAAAAAAAAAAAAGACAGAAAAAAGACCAGGCAGCATTTCCTAGAGAGCTCTGCTGGCTTGCTGGGACCTTTTTAATGGCCTTGCAAATGCTACGAGTGGTGTGCAGGCAGCTGCCGCTAAATGCTGCAAATGGGAGAACTGCAGCAGCTCACCATCTTTCCACAGCTCCAGGAGTAGTAAATAGCTGGTGCCTGTCATGCCAACGTGGTAACCCAGGCTTGCTCTGCCACCTCCTGGCCGTTATCACACACAGGACAGAATTTAACGTGCTACAACAACCTACTTCGGATTTTATGCCCTTTCAGGTCAAAGGCCTGACCTAAACTTCACTGAGATGACCAAGCTTCAAGCTAGTAGTTACAGAATGAACAGAGACATAGACAATGTCTTTTGGACCACAAAGATAACAGCAAAGGTTTGCCACGACCTTACATTGCACTCTACATTTTAAAATACAACAAGAACATGATTAGCATTCTCTCTAACAGCCTCGTTCCTATCCGAATGTGCTTTATTAGAGTTTCTCACCTTAAAGGGGAGGGAGATCACTGCCTCTGGAGGTATCCTCTACGTTATAGTTGTCAGACTTTGTCTTCCCAAATGCTTAGGAATCTCTGCTTCTTTACTGCTTTGTGGCAAGGCAGTTCTGCAAGCATACAAAAAAGGACTATACATATGTTTGTTTTGTAACGTGGGACTATAATATGGAAAAAAGCCTCTAGTTAATATTCCTCTTCCTTCCCTCCTAGCTTGCAATGCCTAGCAATATTTCCTACTAATGTTGGTGCAGGGATGGAGATAGATATTGACTTTCATCTCTCTACAGAATTCTGGCTTTACTGCTTCATAAACTGCTCCAAGAGAATAATAATAATGTGATGTCATGATTTATAAGCACAATATAGGTTTTTTTTACATTTTTATACAGTTTCAAATAGTATTTGCTTTCACAGTTTCCTTTTATCTGAACTTCTATTCAATAGAAAGTCACAGAAAATTTCAAGGAGATTGTAAGCCTGAGGATACAGAACCTTTGGCAATATGAGTCCACGGGTAGAGAGGTAAAGTGACTTTCAAGCTCTTGTTTTTCCAAGTCTTTTTCTCTTTAGTTATCAGTTTACCTCTTCTCTCCCCTCCCAATTATTCCACATCCTTTAGAAAGATCTCTCAGAAAGTGTAACAATGACTGCATTTTGAAACCTACATTATCTTTGCTTTGCAGCTGAGCAACATCAAATCCACCTGGTAGGAGCGCACACTTCCCTTGGTTTACGTGTGTGTGAAGAAGTGATGTATTTTTAATGAGATTTATGTTTATGACAGGAATTGCATTGACAATTTGCATTCAAGATAAGCTAAATGAGCTGTTCAAGAGCAGAACTGGCTTTCCCACATTTGTTTTCTTTAATTAACCCATATAGTGTGTTAATTTTGATTCGAGCCCTGCCTTACGCTATCTAGGAGATCAAAGTCATCCTTCCATAAAATCCCTGATCACCTCATTTTCTTCATGTCTGTTAATGCTTTGAAGACACAGCTTACAGAGACAAATCAGAAGGGCATTTAGCTTTAATGTACTACCACAAAGACACAGTAAGTTGTTCTGGTTTTCTGGTTTGTCTCATATGAAATGGCAATTGCTGACATTTTTCAGCTGGACAGGAATTTGTATTTTTCTAGCCAGGTTTACTTTAAGTACCTAGTAACTTATTGGAATTATCAAGTCACTTCCCATGTTAACTGAAAAGAAATTATATTATCTGAAACCCTAGTGACCTCCAAATGGAACTGAAACCTTTTAGGTCCCTAGGACAAATCTCAACCACATGTGCTAGTAAGTAATTGGTAGCAGTAGAATCTGTTATCATCCATAAGGATCAGCTGCATGAAGGAGAAACTCAATCACCAAACCTGTGGGAGGTAGGATACATACTTCATCACCAGATCACACAGATACTTGCCAACAAAGACAGGACCATGGAGACTCAAGAAAGCCTTTGAGTGTTTCAGTGATGGATGAGAAAGAACAGACATAGAATCACAGATTTGTTCTGGTTGGAAAAGAACTTTAAGACTATCAGGTGCAACCATTCCCCAACTCTACCGAGGCTGGTGCCAAACCACGTCCCTCAGCACTGCATCTTGTGTCTTGTTAATACCTCCATGGAAGTGTATAAACGCTGGCTCTACTTTAACCCTGCTTATTCTCCTTCCTCACAGCTTCTTCTTTCCTGTAATATCAAGCTCTGGTCCAGTTTCTAATTTCTGGGTTTTTTTGTCTGCTTTACCCTCCCCCTGGCCCTGCTCCCTATTCCTCACCCTGTAGTGTTCCACCCTTCACAGCAGAAGTTGTGGGTTGCAGCATGAGGCTGCACACAGGCAGATGAGCTGGCCTGGAGAAACTGGAGGATGCTCACTGCAGATGTCATCAGCCAAGAGTTTAGCTGCCAAATTCTAAAGAGCCTCTGTTGAGGGTGTCCAAATTAAAATTTGTCAGTTTACGATTTGGCTGATTCTTGTTTTCCTGGAGACAGCAAAAAAGAGGTTTACTTGATAGGGAAAAAAAAAACAAACCCAACTTTTTGTCTAAAGCCTGGAAGAAGCAAGAGTTCCACATCAAAGCATTGTAATGTTTGTAACCAGTTCAGCATCTCTGCCATGCTCATTTTCATGTGTGGTCGAACAATTTTACAGAGCATTTTCCAAAGTCTGGTTGACACCAGCTGTGGAGACACGGTGCCCAGAAAGATGGTGTTATAAAATATCCCAGATATCTCTGCAACATCTGCCTCCTATCACAGCACCACACAGCCTAATCGCATCTCATTGCAACAAGGGAAATTTTCCACCCACCTCTGGGCCCAAAGCATGAAGCACAAGAGTGGCACCTTGAACCTCTTTCTTGTCTCACACCAGAAAAAAATAAAGGCACAAAGCACAACATGCACCCAAAGGATGTAAAGTCTAGGCCTGGACAAAGACTTCAAACAGGGAGTCTCTGCACTGTTAAACTTCTTAGCACAGCCATGGCACAGGTTGGGACTGGGTCAGCTAAAGCTCTTCCAGCCCATGCCTGTGTACGGTCTAGGGGTTGACAAGGGCAGCCTAGGGGAACCCCAGTCTAGGGGTTCCCAACAGGCAGTCTGGATGCACCTAGCTCGGTTTGGAGGCTGCATGTTCACTGTGCCTTGCCAGGAGTTCACTAGTTTGTTGACTGCCTTGTTTGTTTCCTAGTAGTCTGTTTATTGCATTGACAGTTTGGTTACTAGTAGAGAGAGACTCAAACAGATTCACAACTCAAAAAACTTACTGTGATTGCCCAGGGCTTACTCTAAACTTACTTCTCCTTCCACTTTATCATCAAAGAAACAAGGCAGTGATACACAGGTTGTTAAACTTGCCAAGTAAGGCAGTTAAACTACCTATTTGGAACAAGAGTTTTTTCAATGACAGCAAAAGAATAAAGAGGAAGGTCATTTTTGTACCCATAGCAAGACACCGAAAAAGAGAGCACATCAAGCACATTTTGGCAGGAGAGGAAGCCAAGATTCATTACTTGGGAAAAGTTCAATAAATGTCATTAGCATCTGTACTTTTTCCCATTTAGTTCTTACTATGACATCTTGGCAAAGTGCTAAGAGCTATTTATAAGGAAAAGGTTATGGGTGCTGGCATACAGGAGCAGATAGGATCACAAGAGCTTGAACTTAAGGAACATTAACTGCCAAATTAAAAAAAAAAAAAAAGCAGCTTTTGGAACTAGTGAGGAAAGATTAAAAAGAACTCACAAGGCAAGGTAAAAACTGCAAAGGTAAGAATGACAGAAGATGTTTTGAAATTGTGCTCAAGTCCAAACGTCATAATGGGAGGAACAACTGGAAACAGAAGAATTATCTACAGGGATCCAAAGCAAAGGGAAATTGTAGGCAGGACATCAAGGAACCTTTACAAATAGAGAATCATTTATCTGGGGAGAGGAGAGGAGAGAAGAAAACACTTACAGATAAATGTCATTCAGAAATTAATTAAAATCTCTGCGTTCCAGTCCATAGGGAAACTTTAAAGCTAAATTTTGGAAAGCAAATCTGGTTCAGTCTGTCATCATTTTCTCTTTGACTCCAGTGATGTAGGTGGTGCTGAAGCCTTGTGAACCTGTAAGGAGAAAGATAAACAAACCTATCACTCATGATAATTTAAAGCAGATGACTAAGAAGGAAGGAAAAAGAGAACCACCTCTCTGGAACCATCAGCCACAAATCATCCAGGCCTATGTCAAGGCTGCAAAACTTGGGGGATTTCTGACAAGCACTTAGAAAAACACCCCCAACATTTGTTCTGACAGATACTTCATCCTCTTCAATTAGAAGTTTTGAGGCCTCTTTCAGAAGCAACAGAATTAAATTAAAAAAGAAAAAAAAAAGTAAAATAGGAGGGTTAAGAAAGAAAAATGTTGTTCTGAGAACAGAAGCAAAGGCCTGTTTCTGTGTTTAGATCATTCAGTTAACTGTGTAGATTAACCTTGCAGGGAGGTGACATGAGCCTGCAGCCATCTCCAAGAACTAATTTTGTGTTGAAATGCAAATCTTGAGGAGCAATTATATAAAAGCTCTTACTAGGCAAGTTTTGAGGGGAAAACCTTAAAAATAAATTGTAAAGAACAGCCTGGCCAGAAATGAGGCAGCGCTGTGTGGAATATCAATTGCTATGCCAGGGGAAAGAAATGAAAGGAATGCGCTAAGAATGTCAACTACCTCCTCGCTGTGAAACACTGAGGTTCCCCAAGGCATGAATTGAGAGTGGCTAGTGCTGTAAAAGTCCAGGTGGGGTTTGAACAATGTCTCCAGAGGAGACTTCACAACATCTCTGGCAGCCTGCTCCAAGGCTCTGGCACCCTCAGCAAGAAGATTTTTTCCTTATGTTCACATAGAACCTTCTCTGCTCCAGCTTGCACCCATTGCCCCCTGTTCTGTCACTGGACATCACTGAGCAGAGTCTGGCTCTGTCCTCCTGGCCCTGCCCTTCACATCTTTATAAACATGAATGAGGTCACCCCTCAGGCTCCTCTTCTCCAGGCTAAGGAGTCCCAGCTCCCTCAGCCTTTCCTCACAAGGGAGATGCTCCACTCCCTTCATTGCCTTTGTGACTCTGTGCTCAAGCAGTTCCCTGAGGTCCTTCTAGAACTGAATGGTGCAGAAATGGACACAGTATTCCAGATGTGGCCTTTGTTTCCCCTGAAGAACACTTTGACTACGATGGGGTGAAGAGAGAAACAGGAAGAGATGCTGTTGCTGTAGCTAAACAGATGCAAACCTTCCCAAGTGCTGGATTGATAAATGATACAATACATCTGTAAACTCAGTAACCTGATGAACTAGGACAGCATAAGATTAGAGATACTACTCTAACTCTGCTCCCCAGCGTGCGTGCATCACAACACATCTCTGATGACATGATTATATATGGCTTCTAAAATAATATAATATCAGGCAGTTTTGTTCTACAGCCTTATTTATTACTTCTGAGTCTGTTGTCTCTATTTAATCTTTTCCTGCCTGGAAGAACATCACTCCATCAGTGAATCAGCATCTCCAGAGAGGAAAGGAAATGGAGATGCGTTCATAATATACAGCAAATCGCTGTCTTAACACTCAGTTAATGTTCCACAGTGGATTAAGAATTATTGTCCTAGTATTTCAGCTTAGTCCAAATTTAGTGCCCCAGTGGAAGAATTAAGGAGTAGATGAAACAGTGCATGTAAAGCCAGTTTCCAGAGCAATAGAGAAGCATGTTGCTATCACAGTCACTATGGTAGGTACGTTAAAAAAAAAAAAAATCGAGGAGATATTGCAAAGTAGTTCCCAAAAGCTTGAGTAAGGGGAGAAAAATGCATTTGGATACCACAAGGGATTTCATCAGTCAATACTGATGAAGAAAAGAGCAAATGAAGATCAGCTGCTTACAGAAAATTATTGTGGTGACAGCAATTATAGACAGAAATATGACTAGTGCCTCCGTGGTTGATGTGCTCTTCTGCATCACCCAGTTAGGTACTGCCTGGATTGGCTGTAAAAGAGACTTTACAGCAGCTGAAACACATCTTAATCCTTTACACACAAAAGATTCCCCAGAGAGGTGAGAATCTAAATTTTGAGAGGAATTCTCTCTCAACGTCCTACCTCTATCCAAGAAATATTCCTGCAGCTCCATTTCTGGCCACTGCTCGCTCTCTTTCTCTTCTCTGCCTCTGACATGCTCTTGCAGGTTTGTGATGACTAAGGGTTGTTAAACTGTGTGTTTTCTGATGGGATCTGAACTATCAAAGCCAGGAAGAAATGCTCCCTTGGAGCTTCATCTGATCCTCACTCTTCCTGCCACTTCAAATATCAGCTGTGCAGCCGTGAGCTCACACATCTGACTCACCGCTTGTAATCTATTTCCCTCAACTCAGCTTTGCTTTGGCAATATTGTCACCCCCCTGTCTCTTGCTGACTGAACACCCAGAAAATTAAATCCTGATCTTTCTCTTCAACTGCCTCCTCTTATTCCCTCTATGTTTTTATAACTAAGATGCTGCCCTCTTCCTTTCCTTTGGGTAAGTAGTCAGACCGCTCTGGTTGCTCTCTCTATTATTTTGCAAATTAGGTTGTGCCTAAATTGCAGTGACTCTGATTCTTCTGCAACTAAGCCTCAGGACAGAAGATGCTTTTGTCCATTTTTGTCTTCTGCCTGACATTAGCTCCCACCTTTCTGGTCTCTGACACAGCAGCCACCCCAAAGAACAGCTTTGAGATCAACCTCATGCCCTGCAGAATAACACTTCCTTTTCCCTCTTCATCCTTGATTTCCAACTACAGCATTGTTTCCTACACGCCTCTGCTTTCCAGAGTCCATTTATCAACCTACTTACCTCTTTCTGACACTTACTTTGCTACTCTTCTCTCCAGTCTGACAACAGTGCTGACTTTGAGCACCAAATATGACTTGTCTGTTGCTCTACCCTCTTCTCTCATGCTGCCACGACACAAGTGACTTTTTTTATTTTGCATCAGGTAAATCAGTGACTCTCCACCTGCCAGCAGAGCTGCCTCTGTCCCAGGAGCCAAGCATAATGACACATACTATCCCAGCTTCCTTGAAATCCCTCTTCAAAACCTACTTCCCTTTAAGGTAGAGCCACACACCATAAAACCAGAATAAGCAAAATACACAATGCAGTTGGGTTTGCTGAGGGAACCTCAGCCATGCATTCCTTCTCACTTCTTCCCTGCCTCTATACTTGTTACTTTAAACTGATACCAGACACCGGTCAGGACCCGTCCAATTGCTAGGCCTTCTTATCTAGAGAAAAATGAAGGGAATTAAGTTTACTTGTTTCACCAACATGAGGTTTCTTGTCAGAGTCCTTGGAATGCCTGAGACTCATAATGACTTCCTGCTGTCACATCAGAAGGCTTTCTGATGAGTCAGTTCCTAACGGCAGCAAGAGTGGCATCACTTTGAATCTGGTCCCTCACGCTGCTGCTCAGTGCAACTGATGCTATTTTCTCATGGGTCTGACCTTGACCAGAAAGTTGGCTGGTAAGTGGCTTTACAGAAAGTGTCAACTGTTGGCTTTGGGGAGGAGTAAAGAATACAGTGCTTATGCTACTAGCTCAAATCAATCATACATCATTTCTCCTCCTCATTTTCCATGCCTTATGCCAGGACACTTTGTTGCCCAAGAAAATGGAGGGGCATTCTTCCCTAGTGGGGAGGTAGATAATGCAGCTAGTGTGAAAGAATGAAGTGGACTCTTATGAGCTCTCTGGCCTGTGCATTTCCACCCTCCGTGTTCTGTGATTCATCTAATTAAGGTATACAACCCAGAAAACAAGAGACAATTTGGACTTTCCACTCATTAGCTGGCTATGAATGGAATTTTTTTTTCTTCTTTCCTCTTGACTGTCTTCATTTTATCTGCAGCAGCTCTTCATGACTCAGACTCCAGAAGGGCTCATGATTGTGTGGGTTGCCTCTGGCAAAGGCAAGTAGCTTGAAAGTGAGTGTCTGTCTGTCTGACTTCTACTGTTCCCTGAAAACAAACACTGAAAACCCTATTCCCTGTGTGGCTGACCCAGCTGCCATGTCTTGCCTGCTTGTTGGGATACAAGATGATTAATCTCCTTCTACATAGTTCAGTTCTTAAACCACATGTGAAGGGGGCACAAGGGCTTCCAGATAAAGCATGGCTAAAAATAGACTTGTTTCATGCTTAATGAAGAAATAATTTCCTTAAGAAGAAAAAGCTCCTCGCAGCCAGCGCTTATAAATTGCTTAATTGGAAATACACGTAACAGTCCTGTGAGGATTATCTGAGTGCTTCTGGCTGGAATTAGAGTCAGAGAAGAAAACTTATTTTAGAGATACTAATAAAACAGGAGATTGTGAAGGCTTCTGGGATATATACAGATGTTTTATTTTAGGCTTTGCATATAAAGTTGATTTTTAACTGATTTGTTATTGGTTTGCAAGCTCTGCTGATTAGCCCTGAGGCAGAGAGGACTGAAGACAAAGAGACAGACTCCCAGATCAGAGGGCAACAGCTCCACAAAGCTACAGTGCTTTTTGTTATCTGAGACTTTAGCCTATCAGGCCTGCTACCACTGTCTAGGGAGCTATGTGAGATTTAATCAAATGTGCCCAAAACACAGCTAAACACATCTTTGGAAGTACCTTTCCTTGCTCCCAATAGGCATCAATCCCCTCAGCAATCTTTTCCCTTTCTGCAGAAGAGCTTTACCCTGCAGGCTCTCACAGCTTTACCACCTCTGATGGTTCTAGAGAGCTTCTTTACAGCAGAGTAGAGCACCAGCAGGGCTGCTTTGATAAACACAGCTATGGAGCCTCTCATCCACACATCATTAGCTTCAGCCACCACAGTTTCTCCTGTCCCTCAGGGACAGCAGGGATGATGCCTGACACCTCTTCAGGGTCGACAGCCCCCTCTGCCCAGCAACCCTGACAAGAGCCATGCAAACCAATTTTCTTCTGTCTGTAGCTCTTTGTTGAGAGCCCAGCTTCGGGGTCAAAATTCTAGAGAACCTGAGGCCCTTCTGTTGCTGGAATAAACACCAAAGCTTTTGTGGCTGACAGCAAAGGCAACTGCACTCTATTTAGAATCATAAAATGGTCAGGGTTGGAAGTGACCTCAAGGATCATCTAGCTCCAACCCTCCTGCCATGGGCAGGGACACCTCACACTAGATCAGGTTGCTCAAACAGCCTGGCCTAACATCCCATCTGATTCTACCCACTACTAGTTTTGATCCATGCCCCTTGCCTAATCATACCTGACATCCTAAACAGTCCCTCACCAGCTTCAGCAAGTGTAAGTGGGTTTGCTTATTTGGGTTTGGTTTGCACACCAAGACCAAAAGCTATGCCATCACCACTGACCAGCCGAGGTGGTGATGGTGGTGAGAGTCCAAACAACGGACACAAAGCTGCTGAGGCACCTGGGGCTGGTTAGCCTGGAGATGAGCCAAGAGGGGATTTTCATGATGCTCAGCAAGAGCTAAAGGGTGGGGGTGGCCCTTTACAATGGTTACCAGTGACAGCACAAGGGGCGACAGGTGCAGACCAGAACACAGGAGGCCTCACTGATACTTCGGGAAAAACGTCTTACCCGTGAGAGTGCCGAGCCCTGGAGCAGGCTGCCCAGAGAGGCTGTGGTGCCTTCTTCTCCACAGAGTCCAACCCTGCCTGGGTACTGCGATCCTGCGCACCTAGGCGTACCTGCTTTAGCAGGGTGGCTGGACAAGACGACGTCCGGAGGTCCCTCCCGTGACGCCGTAAGGGACGAAGGCCTGCGGTGACGCAGTTCCACCACGGCCTCGCGCACCCTCTCATAGCGGCCTCCGCTGCGGCTTCCCGCCGGAAGGGCAGCGGCGCCATCTGGCGGCAGCCAACAGCAGCTGCAGGTGTGGTCAATGTTGCTCTGGAAAACACTGCACGAGTCGTGGAAAAAACCTCTTACAAGCCAGCTGCAGCGTGTGGAAATGATTCTCGGGAACAGCTGCAGGTGTAAGAAGCCAACCGAGTCCTGGGCTGCATCAAGAGCAGCGTGGCCAGCAGGGCAAGTGAAGGGATTCTGCCCCTTTACTCTGCTCTCCTCAGACCCCACCTGGAGTACTGTGTGCAGTTCTGGAGCCCCCAGCACAAGAAGGACGTGGAATTGTTGGAGAGGGTCCAGAGGTCTTCAGCAGCTCTCCTATGAGGACAGGCTACAAGAGCTGGGGCTCTGCAGCCTGGAGAAGAGAAGGCTTCCAGGAGACCTTATAGTAGCTTTCCAGTATCTGAAGGGGGCCTACAGGAAGGCTGGGGAGGGATTATTTACAAGGTCCTGCAATGACAGGACAAGGGGCAATGGGTTTAAACTGGCAGAGGGGAGATTGAAACTGGGTGTTAGGAAGTTCTTTCCAGTGAGGGTGGTGAGAGACTGACACAGGTTGCCCAGGGAGGTTGTGGCTGCTCCCTCCCCAGAGGTGTTCAAGGCCAGGTTGGACGAGGCCTTGAGTGACCTGTGCTAGTGGGAGGTGTCCCTGCCTATGGCAGGGGGTTGAAACTAGATGAACTTTGAGGTCACTTCCAGCTTTACCATTCTATGATTCTGTAAGTTCTTGCTTCTTCCCATGCCTCAGCCAGCAAGCCAGGGCTAGCCCTGTTTATTTTTCTCTTGCCTTGCCTTGTTGAGTTTCCTCCATTTCATGTCTTACACTCTTTTCTAATAAAAAGCAGCATTTTGAGTTCCCAAGCCCTGCAGGGGTGCCCTTTAGACGAAGAGGAACAGAAGAAAAGGTCTTGAAAGCTGTGATGGTTTGAGGAGGGGCAGGGAAAAGGCAGAGGGCCACATCTGCAATCAGCTGCCCACCATAAAGAGACCTCTCAGGCAACGCTGCAGGAACCATAGCAGAGCAAGCACTTGAGGCATTTGAAATGTAAAAGTTAAACACAGCCCTTCCATTTTCAAACACACGCTTTTCCTACTTCTAGTTGGTGAAAACCTGTTCATTAGCAGCTTTCCCAGGTTCAACAGCTGTTAGCTTTTGCTGAGGCCTACATGGAGGGAAAAAAAGCAGCTACAAGTTAAAGCTGTGGCTGCCTGCTTAAAGTCTGAACAGCTCCTGAAGGCAACCAACTGCCTTTATGTGCACAAGGGTGTGAGGTGACAGGGCAAGGGGCAGTGATTTGAAACTAGAGCAGCGTAGGTTTACGTTGCATGTTAGACAGAAGTTCTTTACTATGAGGGTGGTGAGATGCTGGAAGAGGTTGCCCAGAGAAGTTGTGGATGCTCATCCTGAGCAGGCTGACCAGGCTGGATGAGGCTTTGAGCAGCCTTCTCTAGTGGGAGTTGTTCCTGCCCATGGCAGGGAGCTCAGAACTAGATGATCTTTAATGTTCCTTCCAATTCAAACTGTTCTATGGTTCCTGAATCGTAGAGCGGTTGCACTGACAGACCCAGCATCAAAGAGCAACTGTGCCAAATCCTGACAGGCTGGCACCAGCACCAAAATGGGACATTGTTTTTCCCTGGCATTATTTATGGAGTCCTGCCTGTCTGAAGCAAGGTCTTTTTACCCAGGGAGTGATGAAAAGAGGTATAACTCGTGAAGATCCTCCTTTGTGATGCCTGCACATGTATGCAGTAATTATTAGAGCTTTAAATTTGGGGGTACATCCTCCTCTGGGCTACAAGCACACAGTTGTCAAAAGAGGATTCTTAAAAGTCTCTGCCTTATTTTGTGATGGGAGTTGCTCCAAAGGCATTACCTCATTGATAGAGGCTCTGGGCAACTTGATCTAGTTGAGGATGCCCCTGCTCCCTTCAAAGGAGGTTGGACTAAATGACCTTCGGAGGTCCATTCCAACCCAGACCATTCTATGATTCTGTGGTTCTACCTCCAGGGAGGGGACATCCACAACCTCCCTGGGCAACCCGTTCCAGTGTCTCACCACCCTCAACGTCAAGAATTTCTTCCTAATCTCCAGTCTAAATCTGCCCTCCTCAAGCTTCAATCCATTCCCCCTCATCACTATAAGCTCTTGTAAAAACTCCCTCCCCAGCTTTCTTGTAGACCCCTTTCAGGCACTAGAAGGCTGAGAATTGTTTGTAAATGATTTCTCTAACTTTGAAGGACAGAGGATAAAGGAGACATTCAGTGAATATAATGTATTTGGATTCTAAAAATGCTGTTGGCAAGGTTCCACAGAAGAGGTTATTAAAGAAATGAAGTTGTCACAGGATCACAGGAGTTATTTCATGGAGTGAAAGCTGGGTACAGCACTGCAAATGGTGAGATTTAGTGGTCAGCATGGAGAAGAACCTGAGCAGGGTGCTTCAAGCATCAGTGATGAAACCACTTCTCTTTAGTGCACGACCTGCTGCAGAAAGGAGTCAACAGTGAAATCTCTGTGTTTGGCAACATTTCTGGTAGGAAAAAAAACCTGCACATGGAACAGCAATGTGTCCTTGTGACCAAGAAGGCAAATGCTATCCTGGGGTTGTGAAGAGGAGTGTGGCAAGCAGGTCAAGGGGGGGTTCTGTCCCTCTACTCTGCCCTAGTGAGACTACCTCTGGAGTATTTGTATGTTCTGGGGTGCCCTGTTCAAGAAGGACAAGGAACTATTGGAGAGAGTCCAGTGGAGGCTATGAGGATGATTAAGGGGCATATGAGGATAGGCTGAGAGACCTTGGGCTGTTTAACCTAAAGAAGAGAAGGCTGAGAGGGGATCAGATTGATGTTTGTAAATACCTGGATGATGAGTGTCGAGAAGGGGCCAGTCTCTTTCCACTAGTGTGCTGTGATAGGACAAAGGCCAACAAACACAAACTACAACACAGGAAGTTCCACCTCAACACGAGGAAAAACTTCTTTACAGTGAGGGTGATGGAGCCCTGGAGCAGGCTGCCCAGAGAGGTTGTGGAGTCTCATTCTCTGGAGACTTTCAAGACCTGCCTGGACATGTTCCTGTGTGACCTGCCCTAGGTGATCCTGATTTGGCAGGGGGTTGGACTTGATGATCTTTTGAGGTCACTTCCAACCCCTACCATTCTGAGATTCTGTGATTCATCTATCAGAATAGTTTGCTTTGATTAAAAAAACAAAATTACTTTGTCTTTTGGTTGGGTTTTGTTTTGTTTTTAATTATGCTGCTACTGAGGAGATTAAATGCGTGCTATTTTCATTATTTAATAGTGCTTTAACACTACTGTGGTAAAATACTAACAATTGAAGACCAAAACATGGCAAAACTACCAAACTTTTGCTGTTCTTGAAGAAATATTTGGATGCAGCTGGACTGGTTTTCTTCCTTGCAGAGCTGAGCCCATAGTGGTTTTGATATTACTTTTCCTCCTGCATCAGAATTAAGTGTGCTCCACAGCACTGTAGTTTTGGGTGGAATGGAAACATGAATTACCAGTCAGCTCTAGTGGTTCTTTCCTTTGCTAATACTTAGTGGTTATTTCCTTTGCTAATACTTCTCAGTCTCTTCAGCTCCCATTTCAGAAGCCTTCTCTGTTAAAACCATGCTAAGTCTTCTCTAAGGAGGCAGCTCAGGTATTTCCTATGTGCACATAATGTACAGCCTGGCAGGGGGAGCCTTGGTTCTGCAGAACTAGAGATCATCCTTGATTAATTTTACATCAAAAAACAAGATCTACAGCTAGAGATAAAAGCAACCTTGGAAAGGAGCAATACCACCTGCCTGGTTGCTCACTTATGTTACCAGAGCCCTCAGCCCCTTGGCTGGCACCAGCACTGCTGTGACAGCACCATGACCTTAGCTTTGCTGGGGCTTGCTCAGTTGTGAGCAGGAGCAGGGAGCAAGCAGGGAGCAGCAGGGTGGACCTGGGTTCTCTGAGCTGCTGCTCCGGTGCCAGCTTACACCAGCTTGAAGACTTCATGGCAATATCTCTCCATATGAGACAAAGGGCATCTGATCTGTATGTCTGTCAGAATGTGGACAGTGAGGGCATCAGTTTTGAGACTGGTAGGTACCTCAGGCTCCCTATGACCCTGAAGCCAAGTTCCAGAATCAAGTGGCAAGGGGAAGTTTCTCTACTTTTGTGTTTCTGATAGCTTGTACTGCAGTTTGGAATCCTTCAGATGGTAAAGCAAAGGTGGTACTTCCAAATTTCTCAAGGCTATGAAATGGTTGCCAAGGATTTTCAAGGATGGACCAGAGCATTCAGTGATGGCACTTTCCCTGCTGGAGCAGGATCTGGACATTTTCAGGATTGAACCTGAGGTCTTGCTGGGCCTGACTAGAGCAGCATCATTGGTCAGAGATTAAAGAAGGTACCCTCAAATTTCTTAGTGATATGAAATGGTTGGCAAAGATTTTTCAAGGATCGATCAGAGCATTCAGTGCTGGCACTTTCCCTGTTGGAGCTGGAGCTGGACATTTTCAGTTCTGAATTAGAGCTCTAATGAAACCCAAGCAGAGATCTTTGTGAAGTGTCATGGGTTAGAAGCTAAAGTAAAGGTGGTACCCTCAGATTTCTCCGATCTATGAAATGGTTGCCAAGGGACTTCCAGACTATTTTCCCTGCATCTGTTTAACTGCAAGATCTGCTTCCCAGAAGGAATCTTGCCACACTGTCTCTCCCAATCTGTTTCTTCCCTTCTTTTCTCCCAGATTTTCTTTTGTGAGTCTGACAACTCTGTGATAATCACTCCTCCTCCTCACAGCTCCCCACAGGAATCTGCCCATCTGATGGCGTGGGTGGGAATATCTGGTGTGCAGAGCACAGCTGTCTTCTCCCTCTGATCAAGAAATTCACCCAAAACCTTCCCTCTAGCAGTAAACCTCTGCTTCACAGGACATCCATAGCAAAATACCAATACTCATCACTGGAGCTGAAACTGTAACCCAGCCTGGAATGTTGTAAAACCGGAGAATTGTTGAGGTTGGAAGAGACCTTTGAGATCATGAAGTCCAAATGCTTGCCTAGAGCTCACAATCCCACTACTGTTGCTAAGCTACCACTACTAAACCCTGTCCCTCAGCACCACATCCATGCATCTTTTTAAGTACCTCCAGGGATGGTGACTCCCCCTCCTCCCTGGGCAGCCTGTTCCAATGCCTGAGAACCTTTTCTGGGCAGGTATTTTTTCCTAATCTCCAACCTGAAACATCCCTGGCACAACTTGAGGCTGTTTCCTCTGGTCCCATCACTTACTGCCTGTGAAAAGAGACTAACCCCCACCTGGCTCAAGCCTCCTTTCAGGTAGTTGTAAGGGGTGATGAGGTCTTCCCTCAGCCTTCTCTTCTGAAGACTAAACAACCCCAGTTCCCTGAGCTGTTTCTCAAGAGACTTGTGTTCAAGGCCTTTCACCAGCTGTGATGCCCCTCTCTGGAGCCACTCTGGCACCTCAATATCTTTCTTGTAGTGAGGGGCCCAAAACTGCGCACAGTACTCAAGGTATGGCCTCACTGGTGCTGAGCAGAGGGAGACAATCACATCTCTAGATGCTGACTGATTTTCTAATTGAATTCTTATTCAACTCTAATTTATTTGGGAGTCATCACCAGGGAAACCTGGCTTCTTGGCTTCAGACCAGCTTCTGAAATGCTAGAGATAACTGTGAGCATCTGGGAGCTGGATTCTGCTGGTCGTGCTCTGTCATCAACTGAGTGTGGTGATGCAGCAAAATGCAGGGTGTCCTCCCAGGTGTTGCTACTGTGCTGGCCAGTCAGACACAGGCTTGTATGGGACATGCCAAACCACTCAGTACCTGAGGTATGGGCATGATTTTGGTCAGAGCATCATCTGCTCCTGACAGTGTTTTCCCAGACACAAGGGAATACACCCTTTAAATACCCTCTCCACCTGGTCTGTGGCCTACAATTGACTACAGTTGTAAAAAAAAAAAAAAAGGGATCTAAATGAGCCTGGCTCTGAGGAATGTCTCAGCCCAGGGCTCCCTCAGCTGCCAAAGTGAGATCCCCTGGTGGTCAGCCTCGGCAAGGCTGCCAGGGCACAAGAGAAATCGAACCAGGCTCTCACTCTCAAGTACAGGAAAGATGGAAGCAAGTAAGCCAGAAAACTTACATCTTTGGGAACCACAATCAGGTGGTGAAGTGGTCAGGGCTAAATTTCTCAGTATAGAGGCAAGGAGATAATATTGGTCTTAAAAAGTGGGGCCAGTGAAACAATTCCCTTCTCTGCACTCTTCCATGAAACCAGCAGCTTCTTACAGAAGCACAGGCTTGAAGTTCTAAGTCCTTTGGTTAAAACTTGTACATACTGGTGCACACTGACCTATGTGTGTGCAGTTGGCAGGATAGTCCAAACTCTGCAATTGTCATCATCAAAACCAGCTACCTGCAACACTTTGGGTAGCTGTTTTGGGCAGGGCAGCAGAGCAGCTGGAATGTCCATGTTTGTGCACAGATGCCAGTGGATCATTGGCCCAAGGAGAGCACAGTGGGTGTGAAGTTGCACATCTGCCCAAGGATCTTCTGGAGCTGGTGCTGAAAGCCTTGCCAGGGTATCTCTTCATGCAAAAAAAAAATCCCAAAACCTTAGTAAGGAAATGAGATTCCAAGCAGACGCAGAAAGGAGGCTGCCAGCACTGATACATTCCCTGCAAACAGCTTTGTTGTGAGCTGAACTCAAGCCTGAAAGATTAACATCTCCAAAACAAATGACCTTCAACCCTGTGGAGCACCTTCTTCTGATTCATCTCCACCTAACAGCAGATCTTTGAGATGTGGTTCACCTCATCACTTGAGGTCATCCTCTGTCAACAGAACCAGCTATTGCAAGCCTGTGAAGGAAAATGTTATCTTCTGCAGATCACACTGTTGGAAGTAATGGCTCAGCAGTCAGAATGAAATCTTCACATCATTCTATAAATCTCTGAACCTCAAAACATAGACAAAGAGCAAACCTGTGACTGTTTGATGGACTTAGTGGTCCGAGGATTTTTTTATCTATTTCTGATTTCCATGAATGTGGTTGGGACTGTGAAGCCCTGGTTCAGAGATTCAAAACTTGCTGTGCTAGATTTCATCATGAGAATTTAATTTTGGCAGAGCTGTAAGACTTTGTTGTCACATCAAATCAAAGGGTTAGATCACTCGGTGAGGGTGGTGGAACACTGGAACAGGTTGCCTGGGGAGGTAGTTGACACCCCATCACTGTAGACATTTGAGGTCAGGCTCAACAAGGCCCTGAGCAACCTGACCTAGTGGAGGATGTCCCTGCTTACCTAGTCCCTGCTTACCAGCAGAGGGGCTGGACTAGGTGACCTTTGGAGGTCCCTTCCAACCCAAACCATTCCATGATTCAAACACCCAGATGAGCCAAAGCAAAAGCAATAGACACTAATTTGTGTGAGTGTGGAGTGTTGGCCAACTGGCTAATAACAGACACATCAGGTTTAAACTGCAAGTTTATTGTAGCAATACAATCGAATCAAATGAGTTATACAGCTAATAGACCTAATTACACCAGGGCATGTACAGAGATTTTATTCCTAGCACTTTACAACTTCTTTTTTTTTTTTTTCCCTCATTTTAATCATGCAGCAAGTCATGTACAAACACAGTTGTAGGGAAGAGTTCTTTTTTCTTTTTTTCTTTTTTCTTTTTTTTTTTTTTTCCCTAAAAAAAGAGAGCCCCAAATTACAAAAGTATGGCTTTGTAAGAAAATTGTGTCACACAATAAACATTCCTTTGTACTCAGACAGGGCAATATTCAGTCTCAGGCAGTGAACAGCAGCATTTGTCACTGTCATGCTGATTCCAGAAAAGTCAAAGGAATTGCGAGCAGGGAAGAGCTGATGGAGCTGAGGTTGTTCAGCCTGGAGAAGAGAAGGCTCCGAGGAGACCTAATAGCAGCTTTCCATTACCTGAAGGGAGCTACAAGAAGGATGGAGAGAGACTGCTTACAAAGGCCTGCAGTGACAGGATGAGGGGCAATGGCTTCAGACTAGAGAAAAGTAGTTTTAGATTGGATGTTAGGAACAAGTTCTGCACCATGAGGGTTGTGGAATACTGGGCCAGGTTTCCCAGGGAGGTAGTTGAGGCTCCATCCCTGGAGGTTTTCAGGGTGAGGCTCAACAGGGCTCTGGGCAGCCTGATCTAGTTGAGGATGCCCCTGCTTACTGCTGGGGGAATTGGACTAGATGACCTTTGGAGGTCCCTTCCAACCCAGACCACTCTGCAATTTTATGATTCTATGAAATGCACACTAGTGTTAGAGAGATGGAAAAAAAGATCTCTTCACACATTCAGAGTACCAAAAAGATTTAAAATGGTTTCAGGGATTAAGCATCACATCAAGTTATCTGCTGAAGTCAGTCAGGGAACCTCGAAGAATGTAAGTGCACAGAGAGTTTATGTTCTCCTTTAGACCAACAAACATCATGAGTGATACAATTGACTTTAAAAGCCTTACTTCAGGTGTAAAGAGGTGTAACAGAGGTCAGAATCTGGTCTGTCCTTCCTGCTAGTGGTGCTGCAGAAACAGACAGAAGCATAGAGTTAGGATGTCGTAAGTGACTGAATGTTGCTGGCAGCTCAGAGAAAAGACAGACAAAGGCAGATGCTTATTATATTTTATTTTAAATAAATAAATACACAAATAAGAGGATTGAAGAATAAAATGTGGCACTATCACAAACTCTGTGCTGGATGACTGTGGTTGTTGGCAAGCAGAAGCCTTTGGGTTTGGTGTTCAAGGGTACAACACCCAGTTGAAGGGCACAACACCCAATTCAAAGGCAGAACACCCAGCTCAGGGGAAAAGCTGCTGCCTCTTGACAAGGGAAGAAGAAATGTCCTTACCTGTGAGCAGCACAGAGCTTGGGATGCACATGGAGCTCCTGGAAAGGGTTACGTGCCTAGAACATCGGTGTGGGCAAGTACTGGAGGGGTGGAGAATACAGGGCAGGTAGGCACTGTGCCAGGAGAGGGCAGACAGAGACACAGGCACACACGTGCATACACACACACAGGTGTGCACCAGGCACATGTTTACACACAGACACACACAAACAGGTGTGCACACAGGCACCAACACATTTACACACACACAGAGGTGTGCACACAGGCACCCACACCATTAAACACACAGAGGTGTGCACACAGGCACCCACACATTTACACACACACAGAGGTGTGCACACAGGCACCCACACCATTAAACACACAGAGGTGTGCACACAGGCACCCACACCATTACACACACAGAGGTGTGCACACAGGCACCCACACATTTACACACACACAGAGGTGTGCACACAGGCACCCACACCATTAAACACACAGAGGTGTGCACACAGGCACCCACACCATTACACACACAGAGGTGTGCACACAGGCACCCACACATTTGCACATACACACAGATATGTGTACACAGGCACCCACACCATTACACGCACACACACACACACAGAGGTGTGCACACAGGCACCCACACCATTACACACACACAAAGAGGTGNGCGCGCACGCACCCACACACACACACACACACAGAGGTGTGCGCACACGCACCCACACCCACACACACACACACAGAGGTGTGCACACAGGCACCCACACATTTGCACATACACACAGATATGTGTACACAGGCACCCACACCATTACACGCACACACACACACACAGAGGTGTGCACACAGGCACCCACACCATTACACACACACAAAGAGGTGCGCACACACGCACCCACACATTTACACACACACA
>VWZE01025763.1:9319-23780 GCA_013396675.1 Eubucco bourcierii | reverse complement strand
ACACACACACACAGAGGTGTGCACACAGGCACCCACACCATTACACACACACAGAGGTGTGCACGCAGGCACCTACATCATTACACACACACAGAGGTGTGCACGCAGGAACCCACACATTTACACACACACAGAGGTGTGCACACAGGCACTCACACATTTACACACACACAGGGGTGGGCACAGAGGCACCCACACCATTACTCGCACATGCCAAGCCTCTTGGAGTGACTGTCATGGAAGCTGCAGCCATGCACACACAACTCAAGGCCTCCCAGTGCTGCTTTTCAGAACTGCAGTTCAGGTGCCCCCTGCAGATCCAGTCTGTAACCCAAAGATTAGCACTGACATCAGCCTCCCCTTGTCTCCCCGGGTTCCACAGCACAGGTCGCAGCCACCCTTACTCTGTGTGCACACAAGGGAGGTGTAAGCCTCCCCACGCAGCACCTGGCACCCTTTGTGATGGACAAAGCCACCAACCTATGTGCCATGCAGGCACAGGGCTTATTCAGGCCTATGGGCTGCCAGGTTGCAGAAAGCATAGAAGATAATTTGACTACTCTTTGCTAATGACCTGGTTTGGAAAGAATGGAGACAATATTCAAGGCAGATGGGGCTGAGGTAGATATGGCCCTGTCAGATGTAACGTCACTGTACAGAGCACAAAGACAAACTGGATCTCAAACTAACAGGCAGGTCACCACAAGATAAGCAAACTGGGTTTGGGGAAAGGATTCCTCCTGTCCAGCAGGACACCTTATCCTGCACTCTGTCACTGCAGGTGATGGAAAACTGTTGTCACCACAATGCTGATTACCCCAAAGTCTGGCCCAGTGGGACCAAGGGTAGCTCAGCAGCTAGGAGTCAATCTTTTGCTAAAATAAGGAAAAAAAAGGAATGAGAAGCCTGCGGAGTGACCTCTCCAGATGATCTCTAGATCATCTCTCAGTGATGTCTAGCTGCCTGTTGCACACTGGGCTGAGCACAGCAGAGTTTTTACATACTGTCCAACAATGGGCTGGCAGCTTTCTTGCAGGCTGCAAGACCAGACAGAGATACACCCAAGGATTTGAGTGTCTTGAGCAGTTGCTAGGAATCTGTCTCTTATCTCTGCCTGGCTGAATGGATAGTGAATAGCTTCCCACAGGGACATCCTGCTGCCTGCTACAAACCCATCCGGAAAGCCTGAAGTGCCTGCACTCTGATCTTTGCAATGGTCCACAACTACTACAGTCACCAAGAGATCCCTGCAGCATTTCACACCCACTTGCTCCCTGCGGGCTGCTCTGGCTCTCTGTGTAGAGCCACCTGCCTCACTGGAAAGTGCTGCCTTGCTGATCCCAAGAAAAGCTGCCTCCCTTGATTTGTGAGTCAAACAGCCTTCCCTTCCACACTGTCTTTCCTGAAATTCCTTATAGCACCAAACCTCTCATGGTTTCCAACCAGTGCAGTAACACTCGGTGATTTCACTTCCCTCCTTCCCTGGGATCTCTGCTCCGGGGGCCTAATTACTATTCTAATAATATCCACCATCAGCTTCCTCCGCCTCTCACCCACCAGCATCCAGCATCCGGAGGAGATGCCGCAGTTCTGCTGGGGACCAACCCGGTCCTACTCCTCCCAACTTCAGGGGTGCCACAGAGGCCCTGCCCAGCCCTGGACAACCAGCATCTGCTTTGCCCTCTACTTGCATCTCCTAGTTTCTAGGGGCTGCCAGGGCTGGGCAGCCTGCAGGGCTTGGCAGAAGCAGCTCAGCCACCGCTTATAATGCAAATCTGCCTTGGGCTCTGCTTTGCTTCCCAAGCTGTGACAGCCTCCGCCTGCTGCAGAGGCTGCTGAGCAAGCAGCTGCTCTGAAAAACCCTTGTCCAAGATTCAGAGACTCAGAGAATCACTGTGGTTGGGAAAGACCTTCAAGATCATCAAGTCCAACCATTATCTAACTGCCAGGGCCAGTACTACACCATATCCTTGAGCACCATATCTAGATGGCTTGTAAGTGCATCCAGGCACTTCCCTGGGCAGCGTGTTCCAGTCTTTGAGAACCCTTTCAGTAGAGAAGATGCAGACTGACCCTGAATGTATCCACCACCAGCCATACCCTTGCCTATCACAGAAGGAGGAATAGACACAGATGGCGAAAGACATACAAGTCCCCAAGGGCAGGGGTGGAAGGACATTGCAGCATCAGGGATGTTGGATTCTGGGAGAAGAGTTAACCCCTTGCAGCCTGCTTGCTACTTTTAGGGCTGAGCTGACATTTTCTCCACCTCATAAACAAGCCTGCTGCTTCACCCAGCACAGGTGGCAATGGCAACAAGGTGCTTCCGTGATACATGGGAAGGGATCTCTGGGAGGAGCATCCCAGTATCTTCCAAAGGATGTTCCAGTTGGCTGTACCCAGGAGTCCGGCAGGAAATGTCCACCTGGCCACGACCAGTGTCCTGGCACACAGGAGGCACCCTGTGGACAGGAGAACCAAGGACAAATGCTCCTGTGCTGATGGTCAAAGCAGGGGCAGCTCCAACACAGCCAGCTTGGCAGAGGCAGGGCCAGAGGAGACACCAGGCATTTCTGCATGGAGCAGCTGAGAAGTGAACACACATCCTTGCCTAGCCAGAGCCCGGCAAGAAGGGGAGCTGATTTTAGCGAAAAGAGCCAAGAATTTCCATTGCCTGACGTTAGCTGCTGTATAGCCCTGCCCCTGTGTGCCTGCGTTACTGTGCCCACGGGATTGCTTTAAGAATCACTTAATTGAAGTGCCTGGGCAGCGAGGAGGTGCAGAGCTCCCCAGAGAAAGCAGGGCAGCCCCAGCCCTGCCTTCTGCAAACACACCCTGCCCATGCTGCCAGGGCAGTGGGTGGCAACTTTCTGTTACTGCCCAGGATCAGATCCTCTGTGTGGACCCCGGTGGCAAAAAGACTCTGATTGACAAGTAACAACTTCTAACAGCAGAACATCATAGCCCAGCTTAGGAGAACTAGCAAATGCTGCTGGCTCTGAGACCCACTGGGAAATCAAGTTAGTGAGCTACATCTCTTGAGCAGACACAGCCCTAAAATGCAAGTCAAGGAGAAATCATGACACTTATGAAGCAGAGAGCTTCCCCTAGCCCTGCTTGTTACCATTTCTTTATTGGACAGCAGGGAAAATGGTTCCTTCCCCACTGCACAAACCTGTAGAGGCATCAGGGCTAGGATTACCTTTAACCCTCTCCTTCCCAGGATGCTGTTCTGCCCACTGCTATTCTTTATCACCCATGCCAAGAATATGCACTCACTGCTTGTCTCTGAATTCATGTTCTCTCTGACCTGCTGTGAAGTAACCCAGTAAAACCAGGTGCCCCACAGGACTGCCTCTGTGTCCCTGCAGCATCAGCCATGGACTTTTGGGTTATTACTAGATGATGCTAGATCACTGTGAGAAAGGCAACCTGACGTTTGAACCCTGTTAGCACAGGATGGTATTTCTCCCAGCTCTGGCAGAATACAGTCCCTTAGTTACACCATTTGAAAATCCCCCTGGGCTCCAAGTTCCTTTTTCCCCGGGTAAATTGCACAGGATGCAGTTATCACATTGGGAATTCAGATACACTGACACCAGCTGACAGCTAAGAAACCAAACGTAGCACAGTTAACCCTTCACATGCACAACGAAACAACAGAAATCAGGGAAGGCTTTTGCCCCTAAAAGTGCCGTACCTGCAATCAATTTAAAAAGACACTTCAAGTCTTGTCACAAGACATCGGATTTTCCAGCATAGCCTAACAGGTTAAGTACTAAAACCACACTAAAATGACCAGATCCCCTAGGCTGCCTCTGAAAATCCAAGCCCCAGTGAATATAAAGTCAAGAAAAACCATTTACCACATTTTTTGTTGGTAGCTTTTTGCCATAGGATGGTAAGGGCTTTAGTGCCTGAGGTATAGGTAGTTCCTGGATGCTTTTAGGGAAGTGGGAGGGGGGAAGAGTCTGGAGAATAGTTTGCATAGCTTGTAGATATAAAGAAGCAGGTGTGTTCCCCACCAGGCTGTTGAATTTGTCTTCCCCCAGCAAGGCTGTCCAGTGGTCCGGATGCTCCTGCAGAGCTTTCCGCATCTTAAACTGCGGGTTGGGCATGAAAAGCAAGAGGTAGTCGAGGCAGAGCTTCTTTGATGCCACATTGACTTTGGAGTCCCACATCTGCTCTAGGATGACGTCCAGCGGGGTGAGCCCTTTACTGTCCTCAATCCTGGGAGAAGCTCCATTCCCTAGGAGGATGAGGACTGTCTCTGACCTCAGCAGTTCACAGGCAAGGTGCAGGGGGGTTTTCCCATCTTCCAGATGAAAGCAGCCAGTCCTGTTGATGTAGGAGTTCAAGCTAGGGAGCTTATGTGCAATTTTGATGATCAGTCCCAAAATATCCCTCCTGTCATATGTGACCGCCATGGCCAAGTGAGGAGCAGAGGATGGGCAATAGCAGAAGTGTTCTCCAGGCACCTTGAGAGCTTCCTCTGGAAAATGAGACAGCAGATACTGAGCATAAGGCAGGTGGTTATGCACCACTGCATAGAGAAGGGCTTCTGAAGGTGAGTAGGTTCTTAGGCTGGCATTTTCCTCCCAGTAAAAATACTCCATAGTTCTCATGTCTTCCAGCATCCACACTGGCTTGTGATCTCTCACAGCCTGATAGAACATATAAGATAAAAACTTGCAGTGCCTGCTCTGATCATCCTGCAGGCTGGCCTGGTTGCTGGCCATGGCTCAGCAAATAAAGAGCAGCTCCGCGTCAAATCACTCCAAACTGTAAGATCTGTGCACTCGGAATGCAGATCCCGATGTTGCTGCAACCTTCAGGCTGTCACTGCTGCCTGGGCTGCACTAGCTGGAATGCACAGGCTGCTCATCTCCACCCATTCATTGTTTCCCCCCTCACTGCAGTGGTTTTGTTTAGGTAAGCAAATCCCACAGGCTCAGTTAACCCATGCCATGCGAGCAGATGGTTGGTGAGCGCTTCTCGTGCGGCGTGTGGCACAGGTTACTGGAGGGCTGTCAGGCTGCCAGGGATTTTATGCACACACAGCTAGAGAGAAGAGGGAGAGACTAAAATTAGCTGGAGAGAGAGGTGAGGCGAATTTCTGTCTGCATTTCATGTCTCACCAGAGCAGCTCATAGGTTGCAGCAAGTGCATTCATCTGTTTTACATCGCCTCACACATGTAGCTCATCCTGTAGTAAAAAATATGCAGTGGGGCAAAATGCTCCACACATGATTCTGTGCTGAAGAAATCAAAGGATTGGTACCATGGTGTTAGGAACGGGTCCCTATGTCATAAATAATGGTATGGCTAACCACTGAGGAGGCACTGATGTTAATGGATTGTCTGGAAGGCATTCCTGATGTCTGAGATTCCAGCGTGCCTCTCTGCAGAGAAAAGAGTCCAACCGAAGGTTTGTAGGATTAAGGGATGCTTTTACACACACAATGAAAAAGCTTCCAGAGGAAGCTTGAGATGAGTGGTTCTCTGCATTCTTGTCACTGATGTCTCCCTTCCTTGCCCTCCACCAACTTGAGAGACCACACAGGGAGCTTGTTCCCAGTGGACTCTGCTTTTATTTGGAGAATAAATTTTATGAGGAGTAACTGCAGTGAGGTGTTGTCTCACCATCTGGAAAGGAAAATGGGAAATAGAGCAAAGCAAGAAATCCTTTTTCATTCAGCAAGGAGACAAACATATATTTAGTATATTCAAATAGAAAGTGTTCAAGTATCACATCTGGACATCTCCAAATGCTGGAAAGCATTGCTGGTGGACAGCAAGTTCTACATGGGCCAGCAATGTGCTCTGGTGGCCAAGAGAGCCAATGGGATCCTGGGATACATCAGGACAAGTGTGGCCAGTAGGTCTAGGGAGGTTCTTCTCCCTCTCTACTCTGCCCTGGTGAGACCACACCTGGAATACTGTGCCAGATTTTGGGCTCCCCAGTTCAAAAGAGACAGGGACCTGCTGGAAAGAGTCCAGTGAAGAGCCACAAAGATGACTGGGGGACATGAGCATCTCCCCTATGAAGAGAGACTGAGAGCCCTGGGGTTGTTTAGTCTGGAAAAGAGAAGGCTGAACGGAGATCTGATCAATGTCTACAAATATCTGAGGGGTGGGTGTCAAGTGGATGGGGCCAATCTCCTTTTTTGGTGATCAGCAGCAATACGACAAGGAGCAGCAGCTACCAGCTGGAACATAGAAGGTTTCACCTTAACTTCTTTACAGTGAGGGTGACAGAGCCCTGGAACAGGCTGCCCAGAGAGGTTGTGGTCTCCTTTTCTAGAGGCTTTTAAAGCCCACTTGGATGCATTCCTGTGTGGACTGCCCTAGGGGATCCTGCTTGGCAGAGGAGTTGGACTCAATGATCTCTGGAGGTCCCTTCCAGCATGTGTGATTCTGTGATTATCTGGGATCATCCAAAAAGAAAATTGCATCTAGAGCTAAGTACCCCTTCCAAAGTTCTGGATGTTCAAGTTCACAGCCCAAACATTCCATTTCAGGGCCAGATCTCCTAAGATTGGAACAAGGCTCTGTGCCCTCCCATGCCTGCTGTCCTTAGCCTTGTGGATGATGGGATTAATATAAGGTGTCTCTACCAATGAAAAGCTTTCCAGATGAAAGTTGAGATGACAAAGATTCTCTGCATCCTTACCACTGATGTCTCCACACAGGTCCTTCCCTAAATCAACAGTGTCCCTCAAAGGCAGCAAGGACCAGGAGTAGCTGGACACAGCCTGAACTTTTGAATCTCTGGAATAGTGTGCAGACTGAATGGGCTACTGAATATGAACTTCTCCAGCTAGGGAGGGGTAAAGCTTCATTTTAATGAAGATGGGGTGTGTGATGCAGGGGAGAACATGGAGTAGGCAGACCAGGACATCTGTACATTCCGAGTACCTCAGTCAGTGGGGAAAGGAAGAGGGTCACTTGGGGACAGGAATTTAGGATTAAAGGAAGTTGTGTGCTCCAGCAATTTGAGAGATCCCACAGGGATTCTGCCTAGTGGACTCTCCCTTTATTTAAATAAAGTTTTACAGGACTCCTCTGTCTCTACTGTGAGCACTAACCTCTAGCCATGGACCATTTTCTTTACATGAAGCATATTAGAATCATAGAAATATTCAGATTGGGAAAGACCCCTTAGATCATCAGCTCAAACCATTAACCCTGTTCTACAAAGTTCACCACTAAACCCTATCCCCAAGCACCACATCTAAACGACGTTTAAACACATCCAGGGGTGGTGACTCAACCACCTTCCTGGGCAGACCATTCCAATGCCTGACCACTTTTTTTCTGTGATTTTTTTCATAATGTTCTGTCTAAACCTGCCTTCGTGCAGCTGGAGGCCATTCCCTCTCATTCTACCACTAATCACCTGTGTGAAGAGATCAGCACCAATCTCTCTACAATGTCCTTTCAGGTAATTTTAGCAAGTAAATGAGGTCTCCCCTTAGTCTTCTCTTCTTCACACTAATCAGACCCAGCTCCTTCAGTTGCTCTTCATAAGATTTATTCTCCAGGCCCTTCACCAGCTTCATTGTCCTCCTCTGCACTTGCTCCAGCACCTCAATGTCTCTCCTGTATTATGGCGCCCAAAACTGGACATAATACTCAAGTTGTGGCCTCACCAGTGCTGGGTACAGGGGGAGAATCATCTCTCTACTCCTTAGTCAGTGGCCAAACAATACCAGGCAGAAGATTAACTCTATGAACTCTAGCTTATTAAGTTGGGGTGGTGGACACCTCATGGTCTATAGAGGAGCTACTGCTTGTGAGCATCTGGTGGGATCACCAGAGCTTGGGGACTGCTCTGGTGCTGCAGGCTGCTCAGGGCAGAATCTCTACCACCATGAACCTAATGCTCTGTCAGCTCCTGAGGAGAGATTGCCCATTTCTCAAGGCAGCCACTCAGTAAACACCAGAGTAGCTCCACAGGAAGGATAAAGATGCTGCTAACTCTCCCTGAATGTCACCCACCTATTCAAATCAAGGTTAGATGTGGGGAATTTTATAGATGCATGGCTTGAAGACAGAGGGCATGAAGCAATACCTCTAGTCAAGCGGTGATGGCAATCAGCAGGGACAGATGTCCCTCTAGACTGGGAGTTGCTCAATGACAGGAGTGCAGGAAGCGGGCATCCCTGGTGGTCGCTATCATTGCAAGAAACAAAGAAGCTGCAAACACCCTGAGTATGCAGAAAGAAAAGAACAGATAAACCAAACATCCTAAGTATGCTTGCGAAAAGGTGTAGCTGACGTTGTATAGTGGACCAATGATGAGCTTTACTTTTGTAATATGTATGAGCCTCATTATTGTGATTATAAAAATACGCTCACTGCTGGAATAAAATGGAGACTTGTTGATCATCATTGGATGAGACTTGTCTCCCGTTGACTCCACAGTTAGACCAAGCAGGACAATTGTGTCTGGAGGAGGGGATGTCAGCTCAGTTTAATCAGCTGCAAAACCAAGGCTCATTTTATTCCATTTTGTGGAAATGCTTTTGAGACCAAATTGCACAGAGCCTGGACGCCAAGAACTCCTGGTGTCTCCCATTCCTATCAGCTCTTTTTCTTCTCTTCCTGACTTCTGTGCTAATTGAAACTTACATCTCTCAAAGGCAGTGTGTAAATCACCATGCCTTTTCTAGACAGCAACCTGTCAGCTGAGCTCTGCTTAAAGAGCAAAAAGCCCTTGCAGAGAGTCTGTGCCTGCAGAGGCACTGAACCAGATGTTGTTTTTCCAGTCAGTGGGTGAGACAGTCTTCTATTGTCTGACATTTTTTTGTTCCTGGTGATGATTAGGGGTATCAGTGCCCTGTTTTACCAACCCTCTGTGTAAATGTCAAGGCTGACAAACCCTTAGCAAGCATTCATGAATACATTCAGTTTGCAAAACTGATGACAAGTGATGCTCTTTTACACAACCCATAATTAACCTGGGGAATTTAGTGCTGCACAGTAGGAATGAGGCTAAATGCTTTGTAGCCTCCAAAGTAAGGTTTTGTTTTTACTGTAAATATTGAGGTCTTTGTTCTCTGTGCATACAGCAGCTGGCGCAACACCAGAACTACAGCTCTGAAGTCCTAGCACCATGTGGAGGAGTAAGTAAATAATAAACTGTAACTGTGACACTCCTGCCAGGAGGCTTTTGACAGCATCTCCCATAACATCCTCATAGGTAAGCTCAGGAAGTGTGGGTTAGGTGAGTGGACAGTGAGATGGATAGAGAACTGGCTAAACAACAGAGCTCAGAGTGTTAGGATCAGTGTCCAGCAAAGAATCCAGTTGGAGGCCTGTAGCCAGTGGTATTCCCCAGGCTTCAGTACTGGGCCAGCCTTGTTCAACATCTTTAGCAATGACCTGGATGAAGGGACAGAGTGGACCCTCAGCAAGTTTGCTGATGATGCAAAACTTGGAGGGGTGTGAGTCTAAATCGTCTCTCCCTTGTTCAAATCAACAAAGATAGAGATTGCCTTTGTGGCCTTCCCAGACTCAGCCCAGCTTGAATGCCCAGGATGTGTATGTCTTACATCAGCTAGAAAAGGCTTATGGAATATGTGTATCCAGGGTGTGGACAGGAAGGGACAGAGTGGACCCTCAGCAAGTTTGCTGATGATGCAAAACTTGGAGGGGTGTGAGTCTAAATCGTCTCTCCCTTGTTCAAATCAACAAAGATAGAGATTGCCTTTGTGGCCTTCCCAGACTCAGCCCAGCTTGAATGCCCAGGATGTGTATGTCTTACATCAGCTAGAAAAGGCTTATGGAATATGTGTATCCAGGGTGTGGACAGGTAAGCAGCGCAGGGAGGGGGCAGAGGCCCTCCCTGGTGCCACCGCCAGACCCCTGCAAATGCATGAGAATATGCAGGAAGATTCCCTGGGGAGCTGCACCTGGACATGGATCTAAAAAATTGTATTAAAAGACCTGAGCAATGCCTGCTAGGAAGAACACCTCCACCAGAACACCTCTACCATAACAACTGCCAAGAAGATGAACTCGAGGAACAACTCCACCAGAACAACACCAGGAAGAAGAACTTCTGACAAACTCCATGGAAGAACATCCCTCGGCCATGCACACATCCCTCTCTCCCCCCACACCCCCATCTCCAGCTAAAGGTAATATCATCACAGCTCTTTTCCTTCCCTGCTCTTCTCTTTTTCTCTGTTGTACTCTCTTCCTCTCTCCTCCCTTCTCTCTCTGCCTCTATTTTATTCAACTTTATCCTTTAATAACTAGTTTTGTGGTGATATATGGTCTCTCACCTGAATTTCACAACATGGAAATCTCTAAGAATAGATCTTGCTCCTCTGGACAGAGATATTGTTAATCTCTGTTCTCCGGACCTTGACAAGGGGTGGCTGACACTCCAGAGCGCTGTGCTGCCATCCAGCATGACCTGGACAGGCTGGACAGTTGACTGGAGGTGAACCTCATGAACTTCAACNGTAATATGTATGAGCCTCATTATTGTGATTATAAAAATACGCTCACTGCTGGAATAAAATGGAGACTTGTTGATCATCATTGGATGAGACTTGTCTCCCGTTGACTCCACAGTTAGACCAAGCAGGACAATTGTGTCTGGAGGAGGGGATGTCAGCTCAGTTTAATCAGCTGCAAAACCAAGGCTCATTTTATTCCATTTTGTGGAAATGCTTTTGAGACCAAATTGCACAGAGCCTGGACGCCAAGAACTCCTGGTGTCTCCCATTCCTATCAGCTCTTTTTCTTCTCTTCCTGACTTCTGTGCTAATTGAAACTTACATCTCTCAAAGGCAGTGTGTAAATCACCATGCCTTTTCTAGACAGCAACCTGTCAGCTGAGCTCTGCTTAAAGAGCAAAAAGCCCTTGCAGAGAGTCTGTGCCTGCAGAGGCACTGAACCAGATGTTGTTTTTCCAGTCAGTGGGTGAGACAGTCTTCTATTGTCTGACATTTTTTTGTTCCTGGTGATGATTAGGGGTATCAGTGCCCTGTTTTACCAACCCTCTGTGTAAATGTCAAGGCTGACAAACCCTTAGCAAGCATTCATGAATACATTCAGTTTGCAAAACTGATGACAAGTGATGCTCTTTTACACAACCCATAATTAACCTGGGGAATTTAGTGCTGCACAGTAGGAATGAGGCTAAATGCTTTGTAGCCTCCAAAGTAAGGTTTTGTTTTTACTGTAAATATTGAGGTCTTTGTTCTCTGTGCATACAGCAGCTGGCGCAACACCAGAACTACAGCTCTGAAGTCCTAGCACCATGTGGAGGAGTAAGTAAATAATAAACTGTAACTGTGACACTCCTGCCAGGAGGCTTTTGACAGCATCTCCCATAACATCCTCATAGGTAAGCTCAGGAAGTGTGGGTTAGGTGAGTGGACAGTGAGATGGATAGAGAACTGGCTAAACAACAGAGCTCAGAGTGTTAGGATCAGTGTCCAGCAAAGAATCCAGTTGGAGGCCTGTAGCCAGTGGTATTCCCCAGGCTTCAGTACTGGGCCAGCCTTGTTCAACATCTTTAGCAATGACCTGGATGAAGGGACAGAGTGGACCCTCAGCAAGTTTGCTGATGATGCAAAACTTGGAGGGGTGTGAGTCTAAATCGTCTCTCCCTTGTTCAAATCAACAAAGATAGAGATTGCCTTTGTGGCCTTCCCAGACTCAGCCCAGCTTGAATGCCCAGGATGTGTATGTCTTACATCAGCTAGAAAAGGCTTATGGAATATGTGTATCCAGGGTGTGGACAGGTAAGCAGCGCAGGGAGGGGGCAGAGGCCCTCCCTGGTGCCACCGCCAGACCCCTGCAAATGCATGAGAATATGCAGGAAGATTCCCTGGGGAGCTGCACCTGGACATGGATCTAAAAAATTGTATTAAAAGACCTGAGCAATGCCTGCTAGGAAGAACACNTCTAAATCGTCTCTCCCTTGTTCAAATCAACAAAGATAGAGATTGCCTTTGTGGCCTTCCCAGACTCAGCCCAGCTTGAATGCCCAGGATGTGTATGTCTTACATCAGCTAGAAAAGGCTTATGGAATATGTGTATCCAGGGTGTGGACAGGTAAGCAGCGCAGGGAGGGGGCAGAGGCCCTCCCTGGTGCCACCGCCAGACCCCTGCAAATGCATGAGAATATGCAGGAAGATTCCCTGGGGAGCTGCACCTGGACATGGATCTAAAAAATTGTATTAAAAGACCTGAGCAATGCCTGCTAGGAAGAACACCTCCACCAGAACACCTCTACCATAACAACTGCCAAGAAGATGAACTCGAGGAACAACTCCACCAGAACAACACCAGGAAGAAGAACTTCTGACAAACTCCATGGAAGAACATCCCTCGGCCATGCACACATCCCTCTCTCCCCCCACACCCCCATCTCCAGCTAAAGGTAATATCATCACAGCTCTTTTCCTTCCCTGCTCTTCTCTTTTTCTCTGTTGTACTCTCTTCCTCTCTCCTCCCTTCTCTCTCTGCCTCTATTTTATTCAACTTTATCCTTTAATAACTAGTTTTGTGGTGATATATGGTCTCTCACCTGAATTTCACAACATGGAAATCTCTAAGAATAGATCTTGCTCCTCTGGACAGAGATATTGTTAATCTCTGTTCTCCGGACCTTGACAAGGGGTGGCTGACACTCCAGAGCGCTGTGCTGCCATCCAGCATGACCTGGACAGGCTGGACAGTTGACTGGAGGTGAACCTCATGAACTTCAACAAGGATGAGGGTAGAGTCCTGCAGCTAGAGAGGAATAACCTCATGCACCAGTACAGGTTAGGGGTTGGCCCACTGGACAGCAGCTCCACAAAGAAGGACCTTGGAGTCCTGGTGGACAATAAGTTATCCACAGGACAGCAATGTGCCCTTGGGACCAGTGGATTCCCTGAACAGGGCACTTGTGGTGACTTCAGACAGTGACAGAATGCTTCTTCTAAAACATGTAATGAGTTCACAGCCTGCTAACCTGCAGCTTGGTCATCTGTTTCCTTCTTCCTTATGGTTTAACGTTTATGTGAATTTGGCCAGTGAGAATTCACTCAGTAGTAGATGGTTTACTAGCAAAATGAAAGCAGGGAATCCTGGAAGGCTGCTTAAGGGAGAAGCTTTTGGATGTTTCAGAAATGCTTTGGGCACAGTGGTTTCCCATGACATCCTCTGATGTGTCTTCTTGGACTGTGGGTTTTTTGTGGGAGGGCTGCCTCAGTGCTCGTTCATCAGCACCCAGAAAAGCATCATCCTGGACACATCTGAGCTGCCTGACTAAAGAAACAATGTAAGTATCAAACCTCCTGAAAGCAGCTGTTGGTGCTTAACAGCCTTTAGTGACATCGCAGCTAACGGCTGTTGGGTTGAACACTAATGGACAATTTAAAGATGGCCCCAGCCCAAACCACCCTTTAACTGACTGGAGCTTCTGGCTCATACATCTAGTTGATCCACGACAGATAAAAGCATTCTGTTTGTGCCTTATACTGAAATAGTTATCAATAAGCATAGAATCATTGAATTGTGTTGGTTGGAAAAGACCTCTAAGATCATCCAGTCCAACCATCAACCCAACACCACCATGGCCATTCAACCATGTCCCCAAGTGCCATGTCCACACGTTTCTTGAACACCTTCAGGAGTGGTGACTCCATCACCTCCCTCGGAAATGCCTCAGGAAGATGTGAAATTTCTTCAGCACAGTGCAGGATTGAAGTGAATCACTCTTACAGTCTGCTCACAAAGTATTCTGCCTATCATGATCAAGTTACTAACTGGTGGTAGGGAAACAAACAAACAAACAAACAAACTTTTACTACCAAGTAACCAAAGTGAGAGGCAGGAAGAAATCAGCTCAACTTCCAGATCTTCATAGGGGTGGAGAATGACAGCTTAGATTTTTCATCTCCATATCAGTTGGATGTTGGGGTTTGTTTTGTTTTGCTGTTCTGGTTTTTGTTGGTTTTAGATGAAAACCTAGGAAACAAAAGCTCTTTCCCTCCATAAAACAGAATCCACACAAACTCATGTTTACAGTCACCTTCCTCACGCCAGACTGCCTTTGCAAAACATTCTGCCAAGACTTCAATGGTAGTGAAATTAAACCAAAACATCAGTGTGGCCCTGTTTCCTTAATGGGGTAATTTGCAGAAGGTGAGCTATACCACTGGCAGCAAAATTCCTCTGGGAACCACCTTAATAATAGAATTATCAAATTGTTTTGGTTGGAAGAGAGCTGTAAGATCATCAAGTTCAACCTTTGACCTCAGACCACCATCATGCTCATTAAACTGTGTCCCAAAGTGCCATGTCATAGAATCATAGAATCATAGAATCATAGAATGGTAAGGTTGGAAGGGACCTCAAGGATCATCTAGTTCCAACCCCCTGCCATAGGCAGGGACACCTCCCACTAGTAGAGGTTACTCAAGGTCTCATCCAATCTGGCCTTGAACAC
>VWZE01025762.1:47577-60941 GCA_013396675.1 Eubucco bourcierii | reverse complement strand
CTGGTGACTGACTCGATGCCCTCGTCCAGATCATCGAGGAGTTTTCTCTGTTATTTCTCTGTATCTTTTCTTTCCAAATATATTTTCTTTTCCAATTCATCTGAGAGTCTAATTCTGTTGGCTCTTTAAAAGCCACGACACGGGACATAAATGATACTGCCATGCTGCCTAACACCTCCAACTAAATGTAGTTCTGCTAGTGAGAACCCCACCTTTTCATGGCCTGCCACCTTTTGGGTACACACACGCTCCACAGCTATGTCCTGACCTTTTCATGAAGTAACAGAACAGGTTTACCAAGACTCTTCCTGCTGGTTTAGGTGGCTTAAGGTTGCTTTCCTTTGTCAGGCGTAGACCAAGAAAGTGACATTTAAATTTTGTAAGCTTTCGGTGAGATTTGGATCAGGATTTTGTAGACCTTTTGAATTGTGACTTTAGCTGCTTTTTGGTCCCATTAAGCAACACTTGCTCTCAAATGATTTCTGGATTCTGTAGTCCACAACTGAAGCCTGCAGTGTGCACATGCAGCCCAGACAGCCAACCAAGTCCTAGGCTGCAGCAAGAGCAGCATGGCCAGCAGGGTAAGGGAGGGGATTCTGCCCCTTTACTCTGCTCTTGTCAGACCCCACCTGCAGTCCTGTGTGCAGTTCTGGAGGCCTCAGCACAGGAAGGACATGGAAGTGTTGGAGCGGGTCCAGAGGAGGACACGAGGATGATTAGAGGGCTGGAGCAGCTCTGCTATGAGGACAGGCTGAGAGAGTTGGGGCTCTGCAGCCTGGAGAAGAGAAGACTTCGAGGGGACCTGATAGTAGCCTTCCAGTATCTGAAGGGGGCCTACAGGAAGGCTGGGGAGGGATTATTTACAAGGTCCTGCAATGACAGGACAAGGGACAATGGGCTTAAACTGGCAGAGGGGAGATTTAGACTGGATGTTAGGAGGAAGTTCTTTACAGTGAGGGTGGTGAGGCACTGGAACAGGTTGCCCAGGGAGGTCGTGGATGCTCCTTCCCTGGAGGCGTTCAAGGCCAGACTGGATGAGGCCTTGAGTGAGCTGTGCTAGTGGGAGGTGTCCCTGCCTATGGCAGGGGGTTGGAACTAGATGATCCTTGAGGTCCCTTCCAACCTTACCATTCTATGATTCTATGCCCAAGCTCCTGTCTGACACAAACTCCTAATAACCGATGGAGGGAAAATAGTAGCTAATGTTTAGATTGACTTCATGGATACATGAATTGCATTGAAAGTTTTGGCCTTGCTCTGGCTTGTGTATGAACATTACACAATATTTGTGAAGGGCTCAGCCTCAGTTTGGACACACCAAGTAAGCAGGGACCTCTTGGTTTGCTAGATCTTCAATAATACTTGCATGGTCATTGCAAGTGCTCCTTTGTCCGATATGTAAATGAGCTCTAAGATTGTCAAGTCTAACCATTAACCCAGCACTAGATTTCTGAAAGCATAACTCAGTGTCAGTCTTGTATATTTTTTGTTTTCTCTCCTGGGAATACTCTGTAATCGTGGCAGATGGAAAATGTAATGCATAGTGATCATATCCTTAGTGTGTAAAATAAATGAAACCCAGTGTGGTTAACGTAGTAGAACTAAGCTTTGCATTTGCATTCTGCACTTTGTGGTCGCTACCTTTTAGAAAAATAAACTGAATTATCCTATAGGCATTCTTAAATTAGTTCTGCAAAGTCAGACTATCTTCCATCACAACTGACACTGCACACACAGGAAGCAGAATTTAGATGTGGAGCCTGGTTCCTGAAGGCAAAGGCAATCTGCAAATGATGCTGACTTCAGGAGGTGAGGCAGATCGGTTACTACAAGAATAAAGTCTCACAAATCTGGATCCATATGTATGCAAGGGAGATCTAAACAGTGCTGTCACAAACAGCTTTAGCCTCCTCAGACAGCAGGTCCCTGGGAACACATTTCCTCAGCAAACTCCTGGCAAGAATAGCTTTGATACAGAAGTGAGTAGTCTGAACATGTCCTTGTCTTAACCAAGACTGTATTATTCTCCATAGTTATGTTACTAGTCAGTTAAATGGCACATATAAAAGTTTGCTTCAGGGTGTCAAAGAAGGTAAATCTACAAGAAATGATTGAGTGTTTCTGTCAAAGATTTACAAAGCAGAGACAACCATAAGCTTATCTGTTCTTTCTCCACTCTATCAGTTACTTAAGGAAGAGATACTTACTACAAAACTTGCCTACAAAACTTGCCCCAGAGGATTTTACTGGTAACACAACACAGCTAGAATTCGGTGAGAACTACCCAGCCTTGGTGCTAGTAAGGGATACTATCAGTTTAAACAGGGATGCAAAGTACTAAATTTTGCTGTATCAGGTTGCCATTTCCCATGCCCTTTGTTTCTTAGCAATATGCTAACATTCTTGGCCTTTCACTGCTCTTCCAGTGAAAGTTCTTACTATTTTCGTAACAGGGCAGTTAATTATTTATCCAAGTGGAAAAAAGAAAAAAAACCCAAAACCCTTGTTAAGGTAGTACAAGATGAACACTTAAAACCAAATTAAGTTATGTTTCATTACTAAAAAATAACACTTAAAACCAAATTAAGTTATGTTTCATTACTGAAAAATAGCAACTTTGGTACTCCTAACTAAGCCAGAGGAGCACTTTCCTTTATACTTCTAAGACTCCAGGCACTGTTTAATGTAACTGACTTCCTGTGCCTTTGCTTTCTTCTACCAATGTTTATCTGCTTAGTTATCTGCCTTTTTCCATTTAGACATCACATCTTGTAAATAGGAGGAACTTCTCTGCCAAACTTTAACTACCCCCGCAACTGTCCTCCAAAAGCCTTTTCAAGGCTGATCTCATCTGCACTGCCTACAAATCACTGCCACCTGGCAGCAATGAAGCTGGAGGCCATCTGTGACCACGGTGACTGCTGATTTATGAGAGCACACCCATCTCCGTTCTTATTCATGCCACCTTCTTTCACTCATTTTTTGCTTAGCCACTCAATTAGTGACTTAGTCTTGAGATCATGGAGTGCAAAGAGTCTGGGGTGGGAACTGCCTAAAATGATGAATATAAGGTGCAAAATTGACATAAAGCTTTCTGGAAAATATGTTGAGAAATAATAATATCTTTGGAGTGCATATTTGTCAAAAGAAGATTGTACCAAATATAATTGCAGAGGAGGACATATCTACCAAAACATGTAGGCCAGAATCGCTGACCCAGCCAAAGACTGGAAGGACTTCAGTGACTTCCAGTATCTGAAGGGGGCCTACAGGAAGGCTGGGGAAGGATTATTTACAAGGTCCTGCAATGACAGGACAAGGGGCAATGGGTTTAAACTGGCAGAGGGGAGATTTAGACTGGATGTTAGGAGGAAGTTCTTTACAGTGAGGGTGGTGAGGCACTGGAACAGGTTGCCCAGGGAGGTTGTGGCTGCTCCCTCCCTGGATGTGTTGAAGGCCAGGTTGGAGGAGGCCTTGAGTGAGCTGTCCTAGTGGGAGGTGTCCCTGCCTATGGCAGGAGGTTGGAACTAGATGATCCTTGAGGTCCCTTCCAACCTTACCATTCTATGATTCTATGATTCTATGACTTAAGTCACTCACAGAGTTCAAAACTAGAAAAGCCTCCATCAAAATCAGACTAACCTTGAAGCTTTACTGATTTTTCTTGTGTTTCACAACTCTCAGGGTGTAGCAGAGCTTTGGTATTTTGGAGACACAGTTTCTTTCGTATGGCTAAATCCTCAGCACTGGTGGCTGAGAAAGGGGAATGGTGTGACGGAGACTTTTTGTGGTAGACCTATCCCATGTGGGATTCCTCTTTCACAAAGGCTTCTCAAGGAACACATTAGGAAAGCTTTACGGCTGCCACATGTCTCTGGAAAGACATTTACCCATTTACAAAAATATATTAGGGCAAGACAGAAAAACACATGAGAAACATATAAATCTGTGTGAAATGTGAAGAAAACTTGGTATATAAACCAGAGAATAAACTGTTTGGGAAAACCTGTGTCTAGCAAGCATAACATTAATTTAGTGATCATTCAGACATTTTAGCAAAACATGCTATATTCAGCAATAGGTGCCCAATCTTGCCATTGCTGGAGCAATAGCGCTGATGTCCTTAGGACAGAATTCCCAAGGTGTTAAGTGAAGTTTAGGTTTTTTTCATAGCCATAGATGACATTGGCCACATTGCCCCTTCTGCATTTTCACATGCCGTAGCAGCAATGTGAGCAGCAATGACCTTGGAAGAAAGCTGGCTTATCTATGCACAGAGCTGTGCTGCAGAATCAGCCTAGAGGGTTTGATTTGTTTTCCAAAGCTCTTTTTGCATGATTCCTGTCTTCATTTTATTATTTTATTGTCAACATGATTTAGTGCAAATCTCTGGGCATAACTTGTGCATTATATGAAAGTGGTGGGGTGGGTTTTTTTTGGTTTTGTTTTGGTTTTTGTTGGAACAGACTTTAAGGAAAGAGCTTCTGTTTGTGGAACTGTTTTATGTTACACACATTAATAATGTCAGAATTCTGACAGAAACATCTTCTGAAACAATCTAAATCTGCCCTTTGCAGAGCAATCTCTTCACAATTCCCTGTAGTCTGAATTTTTCTGCATTCCTTGCTTCACCTGATGAACTGTTGTTGGTTTGAGACTTGCTTGATTAATAGCTTTGTGTCAGTACTCTAATTTGAGCCTGATTTACTAGCAAGGTGCTGAGCATATTTGGTGAGTCAGTGGGAGTGGCTGGTATTCAGCACTTTTGTAAACCAGGACACTTACTTCAATGCCTCTGTATGGGTCCAGGAACCTGATACAGACTTTTATTTTTACAAATCAGAGTCATGACATCCAAATGCATTGACTGATGTGTTCATTGAATAATTACATCTAGTATTTTTTTAAAGATGATGAAGTCACTTAGCCAGTTTTTAGTGGGATTGGGTGTCCAGTGCCTGGAGCTTCTCTGAAAAGACCTGTCCTATCTCTTCTGTTCATGATAACTCTAGGCCAGGAGGAATTCCTTTCTTCTATATATCAGCTTTGTTGAATATATGTTTGTTTCTCCTGCTTGCTTGAAATTGTCATGTGAGTATAACTAGGATGTGGTGACCGACCTAATATGAGGGACATTCAAGATGCATAGAGAACTGCAACTCTGATTTCAATACATAAATGTGCTGAACATGTTTGGGGCTGTCAACAGTGAACAAGGAGGTAACAGTAAGAGTCATGTTAAGCGTTTCTCCAATGGTCCTGTGAATCTTTGGTCCTACCAAATCTTTGTGGTTGCATAAAATGGCTCTATGAATGTGTCAGATCTTGAAACTTAGCAAGCATTTGCAGGTGGTGTCTGAAGTGAGCTGCAAAACAAGACAGCCTTTGATAGGTGTTACGAATTTGTGTAAGTGTATGAGAAAACGCTCACACAAATCCCTGTGCTGCCACAGTGATATATTACATCTGCAAACCTCAGAACATCAAAATGGAACTGTAGGTGAGGTGGCTACCAGTTGGATATGAATTAATATAATATCACAATTCACTAAAGGAGCTCTGCCCATGTCACAGAACCAGAGAGTAGCATATGAGTGTTTTATCACCCTAGCAGTTATGTGCAAGCATATAAAGAAGTATGTAGTATATACCGCTGTTCTAACCGTGGTCCTGTGCATGAAGACATCATTTCTCAGATGTAATTAATAAATGCAGTTGAGGTGGTACTTGGATAAGAGAGATCTGACAGTACTAATTCATGCTTTAGCAGGAGAATTCTTTCAAAAATAACGTCTATGAGTTTTAAAGCATCCTGGAGCTCTGCACAATGGACAATCAGTAAGTAAACTAAACTCTTTCCACTGGGCTTTAGCTTCTGACAGTGCCTTTTGCCCTGTTACCCAGAGCTTCCTACCTCATTTTCTCTACCACTCAGGCCGCTCCCCTGTGAAATTAGACCAAACCTGCACTATTCCCCAGAACCAATGCGTGCCTGTTCTGCTGATGACTAGGGAGACTAATGGCTCTCAGCCTGGGAAGTCTCTTTTGTAAGAATGCTCTGGCCTACATTTATATGTGGGCACTACTCTCCTGAGCTATTTCAGTCAGTGTGAAAGCAATATCAGAGAGAAGAGGTAGCACTCAAACTAATGAAAATATGACCCCCATGCAGCATTGTTCTCCATTAGTTACAATTTCAGAAAGACCTTTCACTAGACTGTCTGCAGGTTATCCTGGCTGAGAGGCAAAGAATGATACCTAACTGGAAATGGAACAGCTTTTGCCTCTTACCTCAAAAAATGAAATACTGTAGACTACCAGAGCTGTTTAATATGTTGAAGAAACTGAAGAGGTAAAAACATATAGCAAATTGTAAATGTTAGTAGGAAAAAAATATTAGAAAGTATCACAGTATCACAGTATCGCAAGGGTTGGAAGAGACCTCAGAGATCATCAAGTCCAACCCATCACCACAGCCCTCAAGACTAGACCATGGCACTAAGTGCCATGTCCAAACGTGCCTTGAACGCCTCCAGGGACGGTGACTCCACCACCTCCCTGGGCAGCCCATTCCAGTGACAAATTACTCTCTCAGTGAAGAACTTCCTCCTCACCTCCAGCCTAAACTTGCCTTGGCGCAGCCTGAGACTGTGTCCTCTTGTTCTGTCACTGGTTGCCTGAGAGAAGAAGGTAACCTCCTCCTGGCCACAACCACCCTTCAGGTAGTTGTAGACAGCAATAAGGTCCCCCCTGAGCCTCCTCTTCTCCAGGCTAAACAGTCCCAGCTCCCTCAGCCTCTCCTCATAGGGCTTGTGCTCCAGGCCTCTCACCAGCCTCGTTGCCCTTCTCTGGACACGTTCAAGCACCTCAATGTCCTTCCTAAATTGAGGGGCCCAGAACTGGACACAGTACTCGAGGTGTGGCCTGACCAGTGCAGAGTACAAGGGGAGAATGACCTCCCTGCTCCTGCTGGCCACACTATTCCTGATGCAGGCCAGGATGCCATTGGCCTTCTTGGCCACCTGGGCACACTGCTGGCTCATGTTCAGGCGGGTGTCAATCAGCACCCCCAGATCTCTCTCTGTTTGGCTGCTCTCCAGCCACTCCGACCCCAGCCTGTAGCTCTGCATGGGGTTGTTGTGGCCAAAGTGCAGCACCCGGCACTTGGACTTGTTGAATGCCATCCCGTTGGACTCTGCCCATCTGTCCAGGCGGTCTAGGTCCTGCTGCAGAGCCCTTCTGCCCTCCAACCCAGCAACATCAGCCCCCAGCTTGGTGTCATCTGCGAACTTGCTGATGACTGACTCAATGCCCTCGTCCAGATCATCAATGAAGACATTGGTTCTGCCATTTTCTTTAACTGTTTTATTGGTGGGCTTTTTTGGTTTGGTTTTGTTTTGTTTTAATGATTTCCTATTATTTTCCCTACCTGAACTTACTGATGCACAGGGACAGATGAATGAAAGCCTCTTTCTCAGTTAAGTATCGGGACAGCTGCACGAGGTGGATAAAATACCCTCTGAAACTGTATGCCTCAAACTCTGGGACTGGACAGCATCATCCTTCTTTTCATAGCCACTAGCAGAGACAGCGAAGTAGTGTAGGTTGTGATGTATTTTGAGAAGCTCACCTGTAAATGTATTGATATACAACAACTTCTATATGTTGCTGTGATCCGTAGAGATGTTCAAGAAGAGAAAAAGGGAAACTCAAATTGTGTGAAAGTTTGTTTGCTTATTTCAGGTTAGTTATAGGTTTGCTCCTTCAGAAGGCAGCCTGCTTCAGAAAGGTTTATGATTTTTTCTCCTGAAACCCATCTATGCATTGGACAAGATGAGTGACTGAATGGTGCCTTGTGCCACCATCCCAGAGAAAACTGTGGATGCAGCAAGAAGTTACCCAGTGTTTTATGCTTGGCCCCATCAGATATGAGAAAGAGATATTTCAAGAATACTTCCTTCTCTCTTTTGAGGGTGTCTAGAGACTGGCCAGCAGCTATTAAAGGTCCCTGGAGTAAAGGCCGGAGGACTGATTGCTGCTTTCCAGTTCTGATGGTTTTTCTGCAGACTGAAGTGGCTAGGTAAGGTGGGTGGCAGTATCAGAGGGCTGCACTGGGCTCCACTGCCCTGCTAGTGGCATTGCAAACAAACTCAGCAGATGTGAAACCTCATCTTTCCCCCAGTCCACACACGCAGAGAAATGGAAAAGAGGCATGAAGACAGGAATAAGACCTTGATCAAGACAACTTGAAAATTGCTGATTCCCAGCCTTTTGACTTAGACTAATATATTATTTTGACCTATATTTTGCTCATAAGGCTGCTGGAATCTTGAGCAACTTCAGAGGCCTCCATTTAACCCTTAAGAAAGAGCCAGTTCTTAAGTAAGTAAAAATAAGCCTGAATCCTGCTTCTATTGTCAGTTGTGACATTTGCATCACAGTGCATGTTTTTGTGCACAGATCTGTGTTCTTGTACATGTATCTCACATAGAATTTTTAGATAATTGTAGGTAAGAGATGCAATCTGCAGAGTAATGGCACAGAACTCTGTAGATTAACGTAAGGGATACTGTTATTCTTATTTCCCTTTTTATTTCTTTATCAACTGCTCTTCAAAGCTCTCTCTAGTAGTTTAGAAGCCTTGATGCCAGCTTGAGAACTACCAGGAAGCTGATGCTTTTATTATAGTCTTTCCAGACATAGAATTATAGAATCATAGAATGGTAAGGTTGGAAGGGACCTCAAGGATCATCTAGTTCCACCCCCCTGCCATAGGCAGGGACACCTCTCACTAGGACAGCTCACTCAAGGCCTCATCCAATCTGGCCTTGAACACCTCCAGGGAGGGAGCAGCCACAACCTCCCTGGGCAACCTGTGCCAGTGCCTCACCACCCTCACTGTAAAGAACTTCCTCCTAACATCCAGTCTAAATCTCCCCTCTGCCAGTTTAAACCCATTGCCCCTTGTCCTGGCATTGCAAGCCCTTGTAAGCCCTTGTCAATAGTCCCTCCCCAACCTTCCTGTAGGCCCCCTTCAGATACTGGAAGGCTACTATCAGGTCTCCTGGAAGCCTTCTCTTCTCCAGGCTGCAGAGCCCCAACTCTCTCAGCCTGTCCTCATAGGAGAGCTGCTCCAGCCCTCTGATCATCCTCGTGGCCTCCTCTGGACCCGCTCCAACACTTCCATGTCCTTCCTGTGCTGAGGGTTCCAGAACTGCACACAGTTCTGATATTATTCATTTTTATTGCATTATAAATCCTGGTTGTAATGTATTTGCCTAATTTGTTTTCTCTTGATTTTAGGAGCAGGTACTATCTCTTAATTTACTCTTACAATTAGTTGTGAATGCATTATCAAAGTTGAGGGATGCTTTCTTCTCCTCCATTTTGTGCCCTTTTCAAAGACCCCCCATGACTTGGGCAGTTAATTTACTTCTCATCCTCCATTAATCATTGCCATGTGTGCCTTGTTTTGCAGCCAATACTCAGGACCACTCGTGGCTGTCAAGCAAATGGGCAGACACAGATGAGTTCGTGGTCATGCTTCACAGACTGAACAGACCACACACAAACACAAACGCTGACAAGTCAAAGGCATATGTTAAGACAGAGCAGCTTTTTGCAGTTAGGGAGAAAGGGGGAACATTGACTTTTGTTTTTGCACAGGAATTGATTATATGGTGATTTATTTTAAGAGAGAGATCAAATCAGATCTCTATTGATAATATACCCCTAGGAATCTGTTTTATATGTATCCAGCTTGAGGTTAACCTCAACAGTTTAATTGGAGGTTCACGAGGCAAGGAATTGATCTATTGTTCTTTAAATAAAATATGCTTCATAAAATAGGTGATGTAAATCTATTTGCACATTCCAGGATGTGTATAAATAAATGTGTAGCTGCTTCAAGCTGTTCAGATGATTCCTACATCCAAGTTGCTTAATTGTATGGTTCAGCAAAGGTGGAACAACAACAAAACACAAAGAAATGTGATGATGTGGTAATAAAGAATTTCATTTTTTTCACATAGCATGTAATTAAGGAGTAGAACTTACTGTTAACAAATGTAGTTAAGGCCAAGAGTTTAGCAAGTTTCAAAATGACACTGGATATTTATTGGGCCCCTCCTATAATTACTCTGCCTAAGCACAGTAAAGAAGAAACTAGACATTATGAAAAGTTCTGGACTTCATGATGAAGGCTCACATTTGTGGCAATTTTTGGATGCTAGCTAATAAAGACATGAAAATCTGAAGTTTCTGCTAGACCTTGCCATGGTGTCAATCTTGGCTAAAATCTGAGTCCTGGTATTAGAATCATAAAATCATAGAATCATAGAATGTAAGGTTGGAAGGGACCTCAAGGATCACCTAGTTCCAACCCCCTGCCATAGGCAGGGACACCTCCCACTAGGACAGCTCACTCAAGGCCTCCTCCAACCTGGCCTTGAACACCTCCAGGGAGGGAGCAGCCACAACCTCCCTGGACAACCTGTGCCAGTGCCTCACCACCCTCACTGCAAACAACTTCCTCCTAACATCCAGTCTAAATCTCCCCTCTGCTAGTTCAAACCCATTCCCCTTGTCCTGGCATTGCAAGACCTTGTAAATAATCCCTCCCCAGCCTTCCTGTAAGCCCCCTTCAGATACTGGAAGGCTACTATCAGGTCCCCTCGAAGTCTTCTCTTCTCCAGGCTGCAGAGCCCCAACTCTCTCAGCCTGTCCTCACAGCAGAGCTGCTCCAGCCCTCTGATCATCTTTGTGGCCCTCCTCTGGACCCACTCCAACACTTCCATGTCCTTCCTGTGCTGAGGGCTCCAGAACTGCACACAGGATTCCAGGTGGGATCTGACAAGAGCAGAGTAAAGGGGCAGAATCCCCTCCCTTGCCCTGCTGGCCACGCTGCTCTTGATTTGGTTGCTGTCTGGGCTGCATGTGCACACTGCAGGCTCATGTTGAGCATTTCACCAACCCAGATCCCCAGGTCCTTTTCCTCAGGGCTGCTCTCAGCCATTCACCACCCAGCCTGGATTTGTGCTCAGCAAAGGGAATGGTGATCTGATGTCTGCTCTGTAGATGAGCTTTCAACTTCAAGGTACAACTCCTGCCATTGATGCCAGCATTTTTGATGATGCAATACTTGTGAACACGTTGAAACCTGATGCTAGCAACACATTTAATGATTATGCTCTGAAATGTTTTGTCATACCATTTAGTCACAGCAGCAGGATTGTAGGCTGAGCAGTATGTGCTGCCAAATTTTCAAGGCTCATACTAGAAGCAGGAAAAGAGAGGGAGTCAAGAAGTTTTCCAAACCTCTGTCATGAAGCTAGCAACAGCTCTGGCCCAAAGCATTGGATGAACTATGTGCTGAACATGACCCTCATAGATTTATGCACTTGAGATTCCTTCACCTTCAAGAACATGATGTGTTGAGAAAGGCCTTTCCAAAAGTGTTTGTCAACACCCCAGGGGCCCCCACACAGCATGCAAAGCATAGTATGAAGACTGGGAAAGACTTTATTGCTTCCTATTTTATGCTGTACACTTCCATAAATTTAGTTTTTCAGCATTCCTAAATGTTTATAGAGCAGTGTATACTCCTGAACCACAACAATGCTTTCTTACACATGCACCAATGTGGATTACTACTGTTACGAAGAGAAAGAAGAGTCAAGTTATTATTACATAGCAAAATTGCTTTGGTGACATGCCACACATGATGTTAATTCTAGTATTTTTACACAAAGTTACTTCACTACAATCCATTGCTTTTGCTTTTAGCAACCCTGACACAGGAAAATGAGCATATGAAATTAAAAAATAAGTGGGACGTGCTATCGGAATAAACAGTAGTACAGAGACAATAAGGTCCTGCACCTGGGTAGGCACAATCCCAAGCACAAATCCAGGCTGGGTGGTGAGTGGCTGAGAGCAGCCCTGAGGAAAAGGATCTTAGAGTCTGGGTTGATGAAAAGCTCAACATGAGCCTGCAGTGTGCACATGCAGCCCAGACAGCAACCGAGTGCTGGGATGCATCAAGAGAAGTGTGGGCAGCAGGGCAAGGGAGGGGATTCTGCCCCTTTACTCTGCTCTTGTCAGATCCCACCTGGAATCCTGTGTGCAGTTCTGGAGCCCTCAGCACAGGAAGGACATGGAAGTGTTGGAGTGGGTCCAGAGGAGGGCCACAAAGATGATCAGAGGGCTGGAGCAGCTCTGCTGTGAGGACAGGCTGAGAGAGTTGGGGCTCTGCAGCCTGGAGAAGAGAAGACTTCGAAGGGACCTGATAGTAGCCTTCCAGTATCTGAAGGGGGCTTACAGGAAGGCTGGGGAGGGATTATTTACAAGGTCTTGCAATGCCAGGACAAGGGGAATGGGTTTGAACTAGCAGAGGGGAGATTTAGACTGGATGTTAGGAGGAAGTTGTTTGCAGTGAGGGTGGTGAGGCACTGGCACAGGTTGTCCAGGGAGGTTGTGGCTGCTCCCTCCCTGGAGGTGTTCAAGGCCAGGTTGGAGGAGGCCTTGAGTGAGCTGTCCTAGTGGGAGGTGTCCCTGCCTGTGGCAGGGGGTTGGAACTAGATGATCCTTGAGGTCCCTTCCAACCTTACCATTCTATGATTCTATGGTCCTTTTGCATCGTATTTCCTTCTGTGAACTTTTGAATGTTAATCTTGTAAACTCTAATGTAGCATGGTTTGTGTCATTGATAATAGTCCATTATCATCTATTCTAGTAATTTCTATTTACATGAAAAGTGCATTCAAATTAACATCTCACATTTTCTGCAAACAATATGCAATATGACCTCTTTCTGATTCTGCTGCAGTAGTCTTCACTGCACTCTGGTACTTCTGCCAAAAACTCTATTTGCCTAGCCAGTGAAGGCATGGGATGACTCAGTGGATGTCCCAAACTCATGAAGTGTTGTGTGTATTTTTATTTTTCTGAAGCACTAGGAAACCAGTGATAGTCTTTCTCTACTATGTGCAGTTAACTTTCCATAGTCACAAAGGACCTCTTCCCACATCAAGCTACAATGAAATAGCAGATAAATGGATTCAGTTTTCCAAGAGCACATTCATTATAATCTGTTTATTATAACAGCTAACATTCAGGCAAATTAAATGCTCAGTGGAAGATAGAACAATTTGTTTAATTTGCATACCTTCAAGAGTCAATGAAAGATGGTGTTCACAAAGTGTCATCATTTTCACATAAAGTGTTGTGTGGCATGGGAATAAGACTATACTTACAGAATCATAGAATCATAGAATGGTTTAAGGTTGGAAGGGACCTCAAGGATCATCTAGTTCCAACCCCCTGCCATAGGCAGGGACACCTCCCACTAGGACAGCTCACTCAAG
>VWZE01025762.1:35634-46932 GCA_013396675.1 Eubucco bourcierii | reverse complement strand
TGCCCTCTAGCAAGTCGGCTGTGCCACACAGCTTGGTGTCATCTGCACACTTGCTGAGAGTGCACTGATTCCTCTGTGAATGTCAGTGACATGGACAGTCATGTACATACATACATGTCAGTTGTGTACATAGATACATGGCTTTTCAAACAAGAATGTACCTGGCAGGCTTCTTTCTGTCCATATTTTCACCTGTGACTGTGTTTATCAAAGTTGCTAGTGAATGTATCCTTATATCAATCACAATAAAGTTCTTGTTGAAGGAAGAAAACAGAGCACAGTTGTACACAGAGCAACAAAATAGATACACACCACAATGCTCTATAAGTGTTTGCCACAGCCAGTAAAGCAGGAGTGAGTGATACTGGTGCCATATCTGAAAAGATTTATGAAATCATACTTTAGGACTGATAGTTTTAATGCTTGTTAAACTTGCATATATTCCTTTAGTTAATATGCAGAGGGCAAAACTCTGTCCCCAAGCTTCTGGATAATAATGTCAATCTGACTGACTTGGCACAGGAGATTCATCATTGTCATCCAGCATCTAAATCAGTACCCCCAGGCTTTTTCCCAGTAGCAGTCCCCAATGTTGTTATCCTCTCATCACTTCTGTAAGTCTCTTTTCCTTTGTCTATCCTATCGGTGTTAGCCAAGCAAGATGCCAGCTAAATAAAGCTGTTTATTTATTGGGTATAGGTCTCCAAACAGTCTGAGCACAAAGACAATAGAAGTGCTGGGATTGCAAAATAAAATTGTGATTCTTTTAAGGCTTAGAGATAGTGAAGGAATTTTCAGGGTAGTTCATAGATATGAAAGAACAGATTTCTATTCTGGAGTCAACACTAAGCCTGTTTAAAAAAAAAAAAGTAAATTAAAAAAGAATATAAAAGAGAGAGAGATTTAGATTGGACATAAGGAAGAAGTATTTTACTATAAGGTGGGTGGAACACTGGAACAAGTGTTCAGAGCCCCACCCCTGAAGACATTCAAGGCTTGATGGGGCTCTGGGCAACTTGATTTAGTTGGGGATGTCCCTGCTTACTGCAGTGGGAGTTGGACTAGATGACCTGTGGAGGTCGCTTCAAACCCAATGCGTTCTATGATTCTATGCAGTCAGAGTCCCACGATGGAGTTGGGTGCACAGAACCTCAGACTGGGAGTCAGAACAGTGGGATTTCTGTCCCAGATCTGTGATTTGGTGTTAGACTGTGCACCAAGCATTTAAATGTCTGAGTCTCTGAAATAATAAGCTTTGCTTTCTATCTTAAAATGCTTTGAAAGCTACAGAGGAAAGCTGAAACCTAGATTCTGCTCTTGTCAGACCCCACCTGGAGTACTGTGTGCAGTTCTGGAACCCTCAGCGCAGGAAGGACATGGAAGTGTTGGAGTGGGTCCAGAGGAGGCCACGAGGATGATCAGAGGGCTGGAGCAGCTCTGCTATGAGGACAGGCTGAGAGAGTTGGGGTTCTTCAGCCTGGAGAAGAGAAGGCTTCGAGGGGACCTGATAGTAGCCTTCCAGTATCTGAAGGGGGCCTACAGGAAGGCTGGGGAGGGACTATTGACAAGGTCTTGCAATGACAGGACAAGGGGCAATTGAATCTCATGAGGTTGGCCTGGGCTCACCTCTCCAACCTGTCCAGGTCCCTCTGGGTGGATCCCTGCCCTCTAGCAAGTCGACTGTGTCACACAGCTTGGTGTCATCTGCAAACTGCACTGATTCCTCTGTCCATGTCACTGACAAAATTATTATTATTTTATTCTTTTTAATATTATTATTATTTTATTATTTTTATTCTACTTTATATTATTATTGTTTTATTCCTTGATAAAAAAGAAATTTGAAAAAAAAAAACTATCTATGCTGTAGATGGACTTAAGTGATGCTCTAAAAATGCCTTCAGAATCTTAAATGGAAAGCAAGGTTATAGAGTCATGGAATCACTTAGTTTGGAAAAGAACCTTTAAGATCACTGAGTCCAACCATAAACCCAAAACTGCCAATCCACAACTGAACCATGTCCCTAAGCATCTATACATCTTTTAAATAACCTTTAGGGATGGTGACTCAGCCACTTCTCTGGGCAGCCTATTTGGGGAAGAAATTCTCCTAATATGTAATCTAAACTTCCACTGATGTTACTTGAGGCCATTTTCCTCTTGTCCTGTTGCTTGGGAGAAGAGACCAACACTCAACTTGCTACAACCTCCTTTCAGGTAGTTACAAAGAGCGATAAGGTCTTCCCTGAGTCTCCATTTCTTCAGGCTAAACAATCCCACTTCTCTCAGCTGCTCCTTGTAAGACTCACGGTCTAGACTCTTCTCCAGTTTCGTTGCCCTTTGGACATGCTCCAGCACCTCAGTGTCCTTATTGTAGTTGGTGGCCCCAAAACTGAATGCAGTATTTGAGGTGCAACCCCACCAGTGTTGAGTACAGGGGGACAATCAATTCCCTAGTCCTGCTGGCCACAGGATTTCTGATGGAAGCCAGGATGCTGTTTGCCTTTGTGGTCCTTTTCTGCCGGACAGTTCCCCAGCTACTCTTCCCCAAGTTTGTAGCATTGTATGGAGTTGTTGTGACCTAAGTGCAGCACCTGGCACTTGGCCTTCTTGAACGTCACACCTTTGTCCTTGGCTTATTGCTCTAGCCTGTCCAGATCCCTCTGTAGACCCTTCCTACTCTCAAACAAATCAACACTCCTTCCCAGCTTAATGTTGTCTGCAAACTTACTAAGGGTGCACTTGATCCCTTTATCCAGATCATTGTAAAGATATTAAAGAGAACTGGCCCCATTACAGAGGCCTGGGGAACACCACTTGTAGTCACAAGTGGTAGCCATTAATTGTATTTTACTCCATTGCCCACTGCTATTTGAGCTTGGCCATCCAAGCGGTTTTTTACCCAGCAAAGAGTATGTCCATCCAAGCCATAAGCAGATGGTTTTTCCAGGGGGTACTGTGGAAAAATAGTGTCAAAGACTTTACTAAAGAGTAGGTAAACAACATTCACAGAGATGTTCCTTTATGTATGACAGAAATACAGGCAGAAAGCACATTAAATCTCAGCAGAGAACAAGTGCTTTGTTACTCTCCCAAACTGCTTTCAAGACTTCAGTTTTAGATTCCACGCATTTCTTGAGTTGTTTCTTTACCTGTCTTTTGGTTAAAACAGGTATAAAGAAATTCAAAGAGGGCACAAACTCTAGAAGAAATACCAGAGCTTTCCAGATCTATTCAGGTCAATTTGCATTTAAAATAAAAAATTAGGTGCAGAAGCTGGATTGGTATTTCACCCAAAGCATTTAGCCTGAAATAGCTCTGAATGAAGGCAAAAAATCTACCACCACCTGTACTTTTTCATCTCCATCTCTCCATGTAAACAGTTAAATCTCTGTAAACATACATTCTTTCAGCAATTTCATCTTCAAAATCTGCCCCCCAACAACAAAGCTCATTTTTTCCTACAGATTTTGAAAGGTTTGTTGTTTCTTCACTTTTCTTTCCCAGAGTGGATGGGACAAGAATGGGCACAGGAACATTCTCAGTTCTTCCATGAGTGGAAGTGAAGAAGCTGTCCAGAGCCACAGACTATTTCTGCTCTTTTAAGATAGGAATAATATCAAATCTTGGAAAGGGGGATGACAGGAAAGGCAGCTAATATGAGGAAAGTACTTTTATAGGTAATCAGGGACATCACATAGTTTTATTGATTACTTAGCATTTTCTTCACTGTTTACTTTTGAGATCTGGCACTCATTATGTGTTGTGCAAGCTTAAGCTTCCAGCAAGATAAATATATTTTGCTACATGTAGAGATAGATGGGAAAAGTCTCCCTACTGATGAAGCTTCTTGTTCTTCAGATCAGATCTCATTCCTCTTTAGAGGAAGCAGTGTGCCCAGGTGGCCAAGAAGGCCAATGGCATCCTGGCCTGCATCAGCAAGAGTGGGGCCAGCAGGAGCAGGGAGCTCATTCTCCCCCTGGACTCTGCACTGCTTAGGCCACACCTTGAGTCCTGTGTCCAGTTCTGGGCCCCTCAGTTTAAGAAGGACATTGAGGTGCTTGAGTGTGTCCAGAGAAGGGCAACGAGGCTGGGGAGAGGCCTGGAGCACAGCCCTATGGAGAGAGGCTGAGGGAGCTGGGATTGGTTAGCCTGGAGAAGAGGAGGCTCAGGGGAGACCTTCTTGCTGTCTACAACTACCTGAAGGGTGGTTGTGGCCAGGAGGAGGTTACCTTCTTCTCTCAGGCAACCAGTGACAGAACAAGAGGACACAGTCTGAAGCTGTGCCAGGGGAAGTTTAGGCTGGAGGTGAGGAGAAAGTTCTTGCCTGAGAGAGTCATTGACTGCTGGAATGGGCTGCCCAGGGAGGTGGTGGAGTCAGCGTCCCTGGAGGTGTTCAAGGCAGGTTTGGACGTGGCACTTGGTGCCATGGTCTGGTCTTGAGGTCTGTGGTAATGGGTTGGACTTGATGATCTTTGAGGTCTCTTCCAACCCTGGTGATACTGTGGTGTGATACTGTGGAATTAGAGATGAGAACATAACAGTGAAAGAAAAAAATATGTTTTGAATTGCCCAATGCAAAACCTGAAATACACCTGGGACATTGTTCATACCTCTTTAATGTCATTATTAGATCATAAACATTTTCATCTGCTGTCAGAACTACTCTTCACAACGAGTTTCAGTGGCCATTATAATGCATATACAGAAAGCATTTCAGGTTCAGAAATCATTACAATTTGTATGGAAAACCTTATTTAAGCATTTATCTCTCATCAGGGAACACATTACCTGTTAAAATGATGAGCTGTGTTTAACTAACAAAGATGGCTTTGTGTATGTATCTGTGTATATGTGTGTGTGTAGATATGAATGACCCTGCATAGTCTGCCAAAGAAGAACTGGTTGCTGAAATGGCAGAAACAGATGCCCACACATCCTGTCACAACAGCACAGTAAGATGCCCCCTTTGAGGCAAGAAGGATTTCTTGCACATGTGGTGAGCAGTAGAGTCAGACAAATAAGAACCTTCTTGACCTTCTGCATTAGAGATGGGGAACATGTCTGTGGACACTGCTATCTGTGGCAGCCCCTCCTCAAATTGAAGGCATTGGAAATGCAGGCAATGTAATAAGTGGGCAAGTGTATTGTATGGGACTGGATGGAGTAATGCAAATCTGGAAATGGAACTGAGTCAGAAGGAAGGAAGCGTCAAACTTCACCTCTGTGCCAGAAGAAAACTGTTGTAGTGCCAGCTCTTTCCCCTTAACATAGTTCCCAGCAAGAGAAGGGTTAAACTAGCATTCAGAGCTGTCCTTCCTCCTGGGATTTGGAATATTACAACAGATGCCAAGGTTATCTTTGTCCTGTCTCTCCAGTAAGGCTCTAGAGCAAGTGCAAACAGAATGTTGCTTTCTTTCCTTTTTATTATCAATATCAATGAGAATCATAGTTCTTTACAAGGGTTACTTTGGCTACTGGAATGGGCTGCCCAGGGAGGTGATGGAGTCACCATCCCTGGAGGTGTTCAAGGCGTGTTTGGACGTGGCACTCGGTGCCATGGTCTTGTCTTGAGGTCTGTGGTGATGGGTTGATTTGATGATCTTTGAGGTCTCTTCCAACCCTGGTGATACTGTGATACTGTGGTTCCATTTATATTAGGATGAATAAAGGTAGTGGGACTCTCTAGAGACACTAAAATGGTTTAGAAGTTTACTTTTCAGAGTCTTTGAGGACAAATAGAGGCTGCTCATTAAACAAGTGCATTTTTTTTTTCCTAAAAGATTTCCAGAAAACAGTGCTGTCTTGACCTCTTCTGCAGTGTCTGGGAGCCTTCAGCACTTATCAAAATCCCTGAGCTGTTCAAGATCACCTCATAGCTGAACCTTTCCACATTGTAGTTTCTCCACTTGCCTTTTTTGTTTGTGCAAAGGTGGTATAAATCACCTTAATTCTGGTATAACAATTTGTAATGATTCTGACACAAAAACCAAGGCAATGCTGCCTAGTGGATACATGATGAAATCAGGGCTAAGAAAACCCAGGATCTCTGCTCTGGCACTGCTCTGTGGGGTGATCAAGGTTGTATTGCCATCCGCCGACTCAGTTTCTCCATAGGCAGTTCATTAATTCTGCATTTGCTCACCATGCATATGAATGTCTGTAGTGTAAATAAGGTGGATTCTGGCTTTAAATTTTTTTTTTCTCTATGTTTGGCCTGCATCCTTGATAGCTTTTTACTTCAAGCCATCATTTCTACTGTGCACTTTTCACAGAAGACTAAGTGGGAGAGGGCTCCTTCCTTGATGGTAGCCCATGTGGATTAGCCAAGATACAACATTAACAGAAAAAAGCAGGGTGCTGAAGATCCAGACCATTCATCCTGACAGCAGAAACAAATGTGTCTAACTTTTGCTCTGCTGTTTACTCAAGCAGAAAACAAAACAATAGAGATGGGAAAAGATCTGAAAGAGCTGTCATAGAACAAGAGCACCATGCCAATAATTTGAAGGATTAAGGACCCCGAGCTCTATGTACTGACACAATAGCCAGAGCCATCCTGTTCACTGGCTTCATGGATTAGAGGGATGTTTCATATGATTCTGGTTTTCTTTTCAACTCTGGTTGAACAAACATAGCCTGTGTGCTTGCAAATCCCTTGTTAGCAATGCAAAAAGTCAGTACAATTTCCCTTTCACTACACTCTATGATTTTACCTTTGGAAAATGTTGCAGTTGCTCTGTCTGGATGCCTTCACAGTATCAGCATGACTTTATGTCTGGTTTAAATAGTGTGATGGCAACTGGTAGGATCTTAGAAGAGGGGCCTGCAATCAGTATACCTGCATTGAGGTTGTGACACTGAGAGACTGTCCTCAGTTACCACACTTGATTTACTTGTCTAAGCTGCTGTCTTAAAAAATGAGGTATTTCACCCTTGAAGTGCACTTCTTCTCTACGTACGGCTCTGGAAATGGCAGTGCTGTGGAAGGTTTACCTGGGTTTGAATCAGTTTTCATTCCTCTTGGATCCAGGGTAGCATGCTGCTAGCAAGCTCTCTGCCATCCAGTTCTGGTGCCACCTAAGACAGGGCATCTCCATTCGTGCACTAAATGGCAGCAGTGCAAAGATCTAATGTGTACCTCCTCTAACAACCTAAAAGCACAGCCTGGCCAATATGGTAAATATGAAAGGCAATCACAGAAGTCCCACAAACTTAAGTAATCTAGGAGTATTTGTGCCTGTATGTTTATTACATATGAACATTTTTCATTAAGAATCTAGCAAGCTACATGGTTTGTGGGAGCACCAAAAAATTTCAAGACAGGTATCACAGCTCCTGGAACAAGCATTTGGACTCACATGCTAACTGTCTAGTGAAGCACCACTCTTTTTGTTTTCTAAACTTGCAGTTCACAGCTTCAATGGAAAGGTAGGGGAAGCCAACATGCACTGTATCCAAAGTCTTCCTAGTAAGAAGGATGCTGAGATACTTTTGAGTGCTTTTTGTCTGTGTTGCCCCAAAATCCAGTTATCTCTGTTTTCTCACAGCAGTTATTTAGCCATTACAATTATCTGGTTTCAGTGAGGGTGTTTAGATTAACATTAAAATTCCAAAGCACCAGGGTTGTAAGTGTGGTGCAGTCTTTGTATTTGCACACAGGACAAACCCTTTAAAGAGAGGGATACTTGTCAATTGATAGTACTGTGGAGGTTATTAGGTGGTTGTTCTTACAGGCCTTTACATGAAGTGTCAGCAGTGTTGGTTTCCTTCTTGTACTTGAGCTCATGAGACATCATCCAAGAGAACAAAGTCCTCGCTCTCTGGGGCAGTTTGCTAAAGACACAATCTGTGTGGGGAATATTCTCTCATTCAGCCTGAGCTGCCTCTGCATTGGGTTCTAACCAGTAAATTTGTAATGGAAGATTTGCTCTCTCTGGTAACATGGACCCTTGCAGGAAATGGCTGAGTTCACTTCCTAATGGAGTGTCTGGCCCTGCTACATGCTAGTGTTCATGCTCCCAAGCTCATGTATCATCTTAGACTGACTGTTATCTTACTAGTGTGGCTTTTTTTAATACAGCAGAGGCACAAGAAGAAAGACAGGCTTCCTGCTTTGGAGCAGAGTAGGAAGGTGGGCTATTTCAGGAGACAAATGCTTGCTATTTACAAAATCACTTAGCAGATGGACATCTGTAAAGTCAGCTGCTGACAGCAGTAAGATACAAAGCCCTCTCCTTTTACAAAAGAAAGGCTGGTTTCTTGCAGATAGGCTGAGTATGGTTGGTTGGAGTTTTTATCAGTAGGAGCCAAATGGTACACGCTTGTTTTCAGAGCATTTTTGGAAAAGTATTTGCTCTTATTTAGTGGATGTTCAGGAAAGCTTAGTAAGTGTTGAAAACTGGGTTGTGTATGTAAGTAAGCTTTCATTTCAAATCAAAGCTTCACATTTTGACTTGCAGTTGCATGCTGCTGTGAGTGGGACTACATTGCTGGCCATCTCAGTGATAAACTTAGAACTGAATCCTCTGTTCCAAGCACAAAAGACCTTCATTCATGCATTCCCTGTGATCCTATTAATCTGTAGTGCTGCACAGGGCTATAAGCAACTGTATAATCTTTCTAAGGATAACAGGATTGGCATTTTAACACTATAGATGAAAATACAGAATCATAAAATTATTTCCATTGGAAAAGACCTCTAAGATCATTGAGTCCAACTGTCAATCTAATACCAACATGTCCCAAAGTGCCATGTCCACAAGTTTTTTGAACAAGAGGTCTAAGATCTCTTGTACTGAGAGGTGCTAATGTGGTAGAAAGTACACAGCCAGCTTTGCTTTGTGCTGCTGGTGGATCTGTCTGATAGGTCAACTCATTCTGCTAAGTATCTGTATGCCTTTTCCATGTGAGAGCCTGGAACAGAGCAGCTATTCTAGATTGGTGGATTAACATTCCTGGGTCTAGGTACAAACTAGCAACTCCTCAATCCACTTGAATACCTTTAAGTTAGACCTTAGAAGCACTGTTTCAAGAGCAAAGACAGGACAGGCAAACAACCCTTACAGACCATGAACAGGTCAGGAGAGATCACAGTTGTAATGATGAACTGCACCTTGGGCTCTGCCTCTGTTGCATGGAGATGTATATACACACTCAGACACACATTGTGCACTTCAGAAAGCCTTTAAATTGAAATTTCAGCTATTAGGCCAGCCCCAGACCTTGGTTTGAGTAATTCTCACAGACTGCTATTCTTATTATGCAGGGACCTTCTTTTTTCTTTTTTTTTTCTTTGTGAGGGGTAGGAACATCAGTGAATAAAATCTCAATTAAAAAAAAATTTTTCCCCCCCTCCCTCCTCTCTGCTTGATGCTTGTGCTGCTTGAACCCTCAGCACAGGAAGGACATGGAAGTGTTGGAGCGGGTCCAGAGGAGGGCCACAAAGATGATCAGAGGGCTGCAGCAGCTCTCCTATGAGGACAGGCTGAGGGAGTTGGGGCTCTTCAGCCTGGAGAAGAGAAGGCTTCGAGGGGACCTGATAGTAGCCTTCCAGTATCTGAAGGGGGCCTACAGGAAGGCTGGGGAAGGATTATTTACAAGGTCCTGCAATGACAGGACAAGGGGCAATGGGCTTAAACTGGCAGAGGGGAGATTTAGACTAGATGTTAGGAGGAAGTTCTTTACAGTAAGGGTGGTGAGGCACTGGAACAGGTTGCCCAGGGAGGTTGTGGATGCTCCCTCCCTGGAGGTGTTCAAGGCCAGATTGGATGAGGCCTTGAGTAACCTGTACTAGTAGGAGGTGTCCCTGCCTATGGCAGGGGGTTGGAACTAGATGATCCTTGAGGTCCCTTCCAACCTTACCATTCTATGATTCTATGATTCTATTCAGCCTGGGTAATACCAGGTTTTATGCCTAAGTGGGTTCAATGGTTTTGGCAGGATACCATAAATTTTATCACCCTTCTCTTTGTCAGATGAAAGAAAAATGAACATGTGGGTTTGGGGTGTTTTCTTTTCTTTCTTCTTTTTTTTTTTTTTTTTTTTTTTTTTTTTTTTCTTTTTTTTTTTTTCCCCCTCCCCTGGCCAAGCTGGATTTCAGGCTTGAGATTTCCTGAATGTCCATTCTGCTCTGAGATGATGGTCACGTTCCTCTCTCCTGGGGACTGCAAGAAGCAGAGGGCTGCTCCAGATCATTGCTGCAAACTTCCGGTCCCCATCTGGAAGGCAGCAACCCTGCCTTTTGTATGTATTCATCTCTCTGAAATGAAAGAGGTTTTCCCAGCTGTCGTTGAGATGTTAGTGTGTCTTTAGAGGGAGTGAAGTTTGGTGCTAAATTCCCTTTGTGTCTTCTGGCAATTGGAGACAAAACACATTTGATCTTTTCTTCAACTTAACTCGCGAGCTGACATCTAATTTCTTTCTTTTGGGAATTGCTTTGAATTATTTGGTTATATTTTTGATTTGTGGGTAGTATTCAAATAAAGGCAAATAAAACAGATTCCTATGGCTGTCAGTTTATGAAGGACAAAAGTAACTTTAAAGGTGAGAAAGAAAATGGGACTGTTACTGCTGAAGACAAAAAAGAACACAAGATATCATGACAGCCCCAAAAGGATGAAATTCTCTCTATGTCCACTGTGTTTTCTCCTTACACAAAGGCGGCACGGTCAGGCCTTATGTGCATTGGTACCTTTAAATGCTTTGCGCATAGACTGCTGAGTACAGACTGGCATTCTTTCACTTTCGTGGGGCACCTAAGCTGATTCAGGAGTAGTGCTCTAGGCATTAATGAAACCAAAACGGTAACATTAATCCCATGCAAGGAAGGGTGAGTGAGACAAGGATCTGTTAGTGATTTTCCCTCTCCTCTATTTGATCTTTGCCAGAGGAAGCATTCAGTGATTTACCAACCACAGTCGTCTCTTTCCTCCTTCATTCATCTCTTCCTCCTTACTTCCTCGCTATTTGTATACGAGGCTGCACTGAATATCCCTTCGTTTACCGCTTGCTCAGCCTGGTACCTATCCGCACCGATGAACGGCTTTCCCAGACCTTAATCTTCAGCAAATTTCACCACCCCGGGCGCCAACAACGACCCACACACTCAACAGGTCGGACGAGGGGCTGCCGCATCCCTCCCCCGCTGCCAGTCTACCAGCGCGGCGGTCGCCGCTCTGCTCATTCCTTCCTCCGTCTGGGTTTGATTTATATTACCCGACCGCGAAGCGCAGGCCCTTTTTTCTCTCTTTTTCTGTCGCGCTGGCGAACAGGGCTCGCTGGGAGCCGGCGCCGAGC
>VWZE01025762.1:13275-30506 GCA_013396675.1 Eubucco bourcierii | reverse complement strand
GCTGTCTGGGCTGCATGTGCACACTGCAGGCTCATGTTGAGCTTTTCATCAACCCAGACCCCAAGGTCCTTTTCCTCAGGGCTGCTCTCAGCCATTCACCACTCAGCCTGGATTTGTGCTTGGGATTGTGCCTACCCAGGTGCAGGACCTTACACCTGGTCTTGTTGAATCTCATGAGATTGGCCTGGGCCCACCTCTCCAGCCTGTCCAGGTCCCTCTGGATGGATCCCTGCCCTTTAGCAAGTCGACTGTGCCACACAGTTTGGTGTCATCTGCAAACTTGCTGAGGGTGCACTGATTCCTCTGTCCATGGCACTGACAAAGATGTTAAACAGCACTGGTGCCAGCACTGACCCCTGAGGGACACCACTTGTCACTGGTCTCCAGGTGGACATTGTGCCCTTGATCACCACTCTCTGGGTTCGACCATCCAGCCAATTCCTTATCCAAGTAGAAGTTGTGTTTTTTCTAGATCAGAATGGACATAAATAGGATGAAGATGACTTGTGTGGAAAGGGAGGATGATAACAGAATATTAATCTGTACTTCTCTTTTTCTTTCTGTGTCTGTATTGATCTTAGCATTTGAAGGTTGAAAGTAGCATTTGTTCAGTTAGTAATGAGTTTTGTGAGTTTCAACCTGCTTTCCAGTGCCCACCAGTGTTGCTGTTACACGAGACACTAGTGGTGCCCTCGCAGGAGCCACGCCTCACAGTCAAATGCCTTTTATAATCCTAGGCATGCATGGTTCTTCTCAGTCTACCAGGGCCAGTCAGTCATGTGAAGCCCTAAGAGAGAAAGGTAAGATTTAGGGACTGTGCATTTGGAATTTTGCCCAGCTGTGTCACGAGTAGCAGTGACACATAAGGTGGTGTTAGCCCTCTCTTGGCTTAAGGTCACAGTTTGCAAGAGCTAAGAAAAAGCAGTGAGGCCTGTGCTGGAACAGAATCTTATTTGATGTAATGTGGAATTATATCCGCCATTATCTCAAAAATATTCAGATCAGCTCACCTAAGAGTTTACCCAACATTTATGGTAGATAATGAGACATATACAAAACTGTCCCAGTCTAGGTGAATTTATAGCTATGTATTTATTTAGCATTTATCATTTATTGGTGTTATTTAAGCAAGGGATAGTGCTAGATTTTACTACGTCTGTTTCTTCCTCCCTGTGTTCTTCATTGTAGTGTGCTCTGTCAGCTCTCTAAACATTGTGGAAATGTATTTGCAAGTGAGTGTTTGTGTAAGACACATCTTTACAGTGGTGGCACTTGTAGCTCCCTTTTACGGTTGATTTTGTAGAATTTTATGGAATAGAGTGTTAGTTTTACAAATGATTATTTTTCTGAGAACTTTGCTGACTTCTATTTGGATGTGAAGTACCTCTAATCCTCATTGAATGGAAAACCATTCTCGTGTTTTGGGGATAAACCAGTCCAAAATATAAGCTGTTCTGAAAGAGTAGCCGGATAATGCCACTCTGAGCTCCACAGGTACCTCATGGATGCTGAACGTGCAGCTGACAGTTTTTCCTTAACTCTGAGTTGAGATTTGGATGGTCATGAGAGGAGGAGCTGAGATGGTGCTCGATAAGAGGGGCAAAAGGCAGGAAAACTAATGTGATCTGTCAGTGTCTACCTTGTGCCTTAGAGAATGACCCAAGTCCTAGATATTGGTAATAGCATCTGACATCATACCGTACCTAGCAAAGTGTCTGAATTGAGCATGAGTTCAGGCTGCCTAAGTGTGATGGTTCGGGAGTTCCCCGTCTCCCTCACTTTGTGAAATGACCCAGACTAGGCTAAGCTGGCTGGAAGTTATGGACTGAAGCTCTGTTTACAGCTCAGCACAATGTACAAGCAGAGATAGACACTATAGACAGGAATAGTTACAGACATAGACAAGCTAAAGGTAATACAGCAACACAACTCCCCTCCCAGAAATCAGAGACCCCAGGAGGGGCTCCCAACCACCCTTCCACCTTCTCCCCACCCCTGTACCTTACCCCAGGGTTTCCCTTACGTGCAAGGTAAATTAGGAGGATCAGCCAGGGGGGGTTAGAAGAAAAGTGGTTAGTGAAAATTAATCGGCAGGGGAACCAGAGCCAGAAGCTGCTAGACCATCCCAGAAGCTGTTCGCCCAACAAGAGACAGACAGAGACTAACTTATCTATATTTTGGTTATTGTTCCCAAACAATTTTTCAGCAAGCCTATGAGTGAAGTAGATATCACCATGTTTTCCTTTCACAACCTATAGTGTAATTTTCTCTATTAAAATTTTCTAATGAGCCTCAAACCAGCACACGAAGAATGCTACAAGTCCTTGCACCAGGCAATGTGAGGCTGGGGGGTATTTTTAAGTGATCCCCACCTCATCACTGCAAGGGTAGCTGTCATGTCTAGAGGCTGTACTATGTAGAGTCTCCTCACAGTGCTGACTGCATCTAAGCTTTTCTCTGGGATGCTAGCAGGCTCACTGGATGCCTATCCTGAGGTACCTTACAGGAAGTATGTGGATTCACTTCTCTAAACTACAAGGATACAATCTCTGTCTGCAGAAGCGTTAGAGGAGATCTTTGTTTGAATTACAGTGGAGTCCCCTCCATCACGTATGTGACAGATACTGCTTATTATGTTCTGTATCTTATGTGATATTATGATCATGTACATACAGGCATAAATCAACAAACCTGGGAAAGAATCTACCACATACACAAATGTGTTGGGTGACATTTAAAAGCTGTATATGCCCCAGAGTTACAGCTTCAGGGGAAAAAAAAAAATACTGTAGTTTCTCTTGATGCAGTGTGTCGTTGAAGGGCTAGAAACTGCACTCTGCTAGCACATTTTAATAGATGACTAGATACTTATTTTTGTTTCTTCTGTTGGAAGGCCTGACTGTGCTGTCAGTAGCTCTTAGGCTGATTAATTATTAAAAGAATCCACTAAATATTTTAAACCTTTTTATTTTTTTATCTTTTATCTATTGATACTTCAAGTCTTTTAAAACAGCAGAGGAAAAAGTAATCACAAGATATGATAAGAACTTACATGATTTCCTTTGAAAATTTTAAAAAGAACAAAGATTGCATATTTGCAATTATTTGTTTCATCAGTATCCTTGCTTCGCTTTCTTCTTGCTTTGCTTGGAGTCTGGGTTGATGAAAAGCTCAACATGAACCTTCAGTGTGCACATGCAGCCCAGACAGCAACCGAGTCCTGGGCTGCATCAAGAGCAGCGTGGGCAGCAGGGCAAGGGAGGGGATTGTGCCCCTTTACTCTGCTCTTGTCAGACCCCACCTGGAGTACTGTGTGCAGTTCTGGAGCCCTCAGCACAGTGGAAGTGGAAGTGGAAGTGTTGGAGCGGGTCCAGAGGAGGGCCACAAAGATGATGAGAGGGCTGGAGCAGCTCTGCTATGAGGACAGGCTGAGATAGTTGGGGCTCTGCAGCCNAAGGTCAGGTTGGAGGAGGCCTTGAGTGAGCTGTGCTAGTGGGAGGTGTCCCTGCCTATGGCAGGGGATTTGAACTAGATGATCCTTGAGGTCCCTTCCAACCTTACCATTCTATGATTCTTTCTCTATAGTACCTCTCTGAATCTATTTCTTGAGTAACAAAATTACTTTATTACTTTTTTTTTCCCTGAGATTTATTGTACATTTGTGTCCGGCAAATCTGTGCTCCCATTACACAAGTAGTAATAATAATGTAGAATAAGTGCCAGTTTGTGTGGCAGAAAGTTTGATTTCTAGGTGAGATATGCCAAGCAAAGGTAGCCCAGTGGTGTAAGACTAGGGTAGGCATGCATTAGAATCATAGAATGGTAAGGTTGGAAGGGACCTCAAGGATCATCTAGTTCCCACTGGGACACCTCCCACTAGTACAGGTCACTCAAGGCCTTGTCCAACCTTCATGAAGAGTACATGGTTTGTGTCCTGCTTCACCTTATTCTTAGGCTGCATCTCTTAGTGTACCTGTGAATTAGGAGTCTTCTTTACAGCCAACTACACAAATACACAAAAACCCCTCAACAGTCATAGAATCAGGGATCCCCATTCTGGAAATCATGTGAATACACTCTCATATGAATTTAGGGTCTTGAGCACATAAACAAAATACTTGTATGGTCTTTGCCTGTTATTCTAACATCTAGATGGTTCAGGGAACTATATAAACTGTGTTTTGATTCTCCTAAAATTGGTGCTTAGTCACATGTATGGCAGTGCTTTAATATGAACAACGTATTATCATTCTTGACAATTTTTTTTCAGCAGATTCTTTTTTATTACTTGTATTCAAACAGCACCAGTACCAGCTAAGATCAAAGTCCCCATAATAATAGGCCTTGTGCAAATACACCAGAGACAGCACTGACCCAGCACGCTGTTGGGCTAAGTAAATGAGGAGACTGAGCTGTAGGACTAGGAGAGACAATGGGGCTTAGTGCTGTTGACATGGATGCTTGTTTGAGGAAGGAGATGGGGCCTGGTGGGTGGCTACCTTTTCCTGTCCTTGGTTTTGTAGGTCAGCTTTGGTCTGTGGTCCGGCATCACTGAACAGTTCACATGTTTGGTAGTGAGTCCTTCCGCACCTGAGGCAGGTATGAGACAAAGCTAGCAGCAGAAAACCCACAGACTTTCTAATCTCTCTTTCATAGCAGTCTGCATAGTTTTGTGAGACTTCCTCTGTGCATATTTTAGCAGGCAAGACATTATTCATTCAATCATGTGATGTGTTACCATAGAATCAACCAAGTTGGAAGAGACCTCCAAGATCATCCAGTACAAACTATCACCCAGCCCTATCCAGTTAACTAGACCATGGCACTTCCAGGTCCCATCCAGGCTTTTCTTGAGCACCTCCAGGGACAGCAATTCCACCACCTCCCTGGGCAGCCCATTCCAATTCAAATCACTCTCACTGTCAAGAACTTCCTCCTAATCTCCATCCTATACCTCCCCTGGCACAACTTGAGACTGTCCCCTTGTTCTGTTGCTGATTGCCTGGGAGAAGAGACCAACCCCCACCTGTCTACAACTTCTTTTCAGGTAGTGTAGACAGCAATGAGGTCACCCCTGAGCCTTGTCTTTTCCAGCCTAAACAACTCCAGCTCCCTCAACCTTTCCTCACAAGGCTGTGCTCCAGGGCCCTCACCAGCTTCATCACCCTTCTCTGGACATGTTCCAGTTCCGGTGCCTCAGCATCTCTCTTGAATTGAGGGGCCCAGAACTGGACACAGTACTCAAGGTGTGGCCTGACCAGTGCTGAGTACAGGAGCAGAATAACCTCCCTTGTCCTACTGGCCATACTGTTCCTGATTATTTGCTTCATCCCTTAGAGCTTCTAATGTTATAGACTTTTTAATTCTTCTTGCACATAGAGAAGACATTTTCAGCAAACCATCCATTGAATTGAATCTTTAAACTTTGGTTTCTTTCTTTTCTGAGACAGTAGTGCTACTTAATAAAACAGAACTATCTGTTTTCTATTATTTCTGCTAATATGCCTTGTGTAGTCTTTGCACTTTCCAGATTTTTTTGTTTTGTTTGGTTTGGTTTTTTTTTTTTAATTAGACTTATGTATCCTGTTAGTACTTAAAAAAGAGAAACTTAAGAACATGTGTGAAGATGTCTTACTGACTGTAAGGCTGGTACTCAGCATAGAACAGATCTTCAAACCCAGGTATACTTAATAAGTTTTTGATAAAAGTGTTCCTAAAATATATGTATTATTTACTGCTTCAGTTTGCTAAGTGGTTTCTGGACCACTGTTCTAAAAACAGTCTCAGTTTTTTGATCACAAGGCTGTGCTTGTTTTTAAAAAAAAATTATTTATACTCATAATAACAAAATCAATCTCCTGAAGACTCTTCCCTGTTATAATTCCTGAGTCACTGTGCCACATTGAATAACAAATGGATATGAATGAGGCAAATGACAGACCTTTGGTCTTTGTGCTTATGCCGCTGAATGAATGATTATTAGACTTGAATTATGTTGCTCCTGGTTTATTTCTTGTTATCTGAGAAACATGATGCATGTATCTTTACATGATGGTCATGATCTCCTGTAAAAATGCTTGTCTGCATCTTGGTGCTAAAAACAAACAGTAAGAAAAAGAGTTTCTCCAGGAAGTAAATTAGCTGGAGATTCTTGTGTTAGAATCCAGGGAGGGACAGAAGGGAATCCTGTTATTTAGCTTTGATGGGTGGAAAGTGGGATAGACTTCAGTCAGATGTTCCACATAAAATCATTCTGTTCAGTGCAGGAAATGAATGAGGCAGAGATATTCCTTCTCCCTGCAGCTGGCTTTAACTCTGGCACTCCTGCCAGTAAGTCTTTTTCCTCAATCAATGTATTTTGCATGAGTGTTTCTCTTTGGGTGGAGGTTTGATTAAAAGGAACCCAAGTCTCTTATTTTGCAGTTGGATTGCTGGCAGTAGTAGAAGCACCTCAATATCTCCACTTGTTTCCTCCATTTTTCTCTCTCGGAAGAGGAATTAAAAGCATTAATGCTCTAATGTGTGTGTTCACAGGATTGGGAGATAGCCTCTGGAGAATCACCTGCTATGTTGTGAGACCTCATTAAAGACAGGGCAACAATTGTTTGCTGTCTCACAGCTTTCGCTTTTGTTCTTTCTTGCTGTCTTGCTTTGTTTTTTACTAGAACAAACAAGCTGCAAACAGACTCAGATGTGCGTATTTGTGCCCACTGAATACCATAGCATCAGGCATGTGCTCATTGTGTTGACCCAAACAAATGTTCTGCTGCTGATACTGCACTCACTACAGCTCAGACAGTGTGAGCTGTGGTTATTTTGTGACTCATGCTTCATCAGACTGTAAGTGTTAGCTGTGTTCCAGGCCTTGTTCCAGCTCAAGGGACCCAAAATCTGATCCAAACTTACTGAACCTGATGGAAACAACCTTATTGGCTTCAGTGAACTAAATAAATCCAGAAAGGTTCTCTGCTGAGTTGCCAGAGGATGTTCAATATTTTCTCTCTCTTTTTTTTTTTAATGTAAAGAAGTTGGCCTGGGATTAATAGAGAGTGAGTGTAGAAATACTGCAGATAGCATTGTAGCTCCTAGTTACTTCTGAGCAACACTGTAGGCTCAGTTGACATGTTTCACAGCAGCTGCCGGAAGCTTCTATTGAACACCACGCAGTTTGCCCTGTGATTCTCCCCACCAATGCAGAGATTTGCTGCCATGAAGAGATGATATTTGGCAGCTTCCAAAGGCCAGCCTGCAGGAAAAATCCAGTCATGAGCAGTTTGCTTTACTGATGGTCTAGGGCTAGTAAAGAGATTTCTCAAAGAGAGTTGATAGATGATGATAGATAGATTCATTGGCTACTGGAATGGGCTGCCCAGGGAGGTGGTGGAGTCAGCGTCCCTGGAGGTGTTCAAGGCACATTTGGACGTGGCACTTGGTGCCATGGTCTGGTCTTGAGGTCTGTGGTATGGGGTTGGACTTGATGACCTTTGAGGTCTCTTCCAACCTTGGTGATACTGTGATGAGCTCTGAAGAGTACTGAAGATAGTACCAGCTCAAAGTCTAGTAATCTAGTAAGAGAAGAAAATGTGAGCATCCCCACCTCTTCCTCTCAAAGCAGAGCTGTTGAAAAATCACCCAATCTCAATGTGTTTACATGAATATTTAAATTTACTTTTTGGTTGTCCCTGAAACTGGGTGTTTTGATTTGGTTTTTCATTAAATGTGACATTTCTCCTCTTTTTTTTTTTTTTTTTTGTCAAACATTTTCCTGCTGTCTTCTTAGGTGAAGTAGTGTGTTGTAATCTTTTTCAAAAACAGTATCATCTGGTTTAGAGAGCCTGGTGTTCATAAAGGCTTATAGTTCAGCCCTACAAAATCCTGGCTCATGATAGGCCCTTGTTCTAGTATAAATGCTGGTAAGACCTTGTCTAAGAGATATGACAGATGTTTCTACATATATAGCTTCATTTCTTTTACAAAAAGACTAAAATCTTATGATAAATGATCTCATACCTGTCAATCGTAGGTTTTATCCCTCCACTAGTATGTTGCAGTACTGTAGCAGTACAAGACCCCCAGGTCTCTCACCTTTGTGATGAAGATGGGGAAGTTTGTAGGAATTTCAGGCTGTTTACAAGCTTTAACCCACGTGCTCTGGTACAGTCCCTGTTACGTGAGCTAATGCAGAATCACTGCTAGTGGATAGTGGTTCGCTGCTCAGCAGTTATCACAGTATATCACAGTATCACCAGGGTTGGAAGAGACCTCAAAGCTCATCAAGTCCAACCCATCACCACAGACCTCAAGACCAGACCATGGCACCAAGTGCCACGTCCAAACGCGCCTTGAACACCTCCAGGGACGGCGACTCCACCACCTCCCTGGGCAGCCCATTCCAGCAGGCAATGACTCTCTCAGGCAAGAACTTTCTCCTCACCTCCAGCCTAAACTTCCCCTGGCACAGCTTCAGACTGTGTCCTCTTGTTCTGTCACTGGTTGCCTGAGAGAAGAAGGTAACCTCCCCCTGACTACAACCACCCTTCAGGTAGTTGTAGACCACAATAAGGTCCCCCCTGAACCTCCTCTTCTCCAGGCTAACCAATCCCAGTTTCCCTCAACCTCTCTTCATAGGGCTGTGCTCGAGTTAGGTCCCTTCCAGGTTATAAGTCAATAAGTCAATTTAGTGAAGTTCCTTCAAGTGAAATCTAGCAGTTTAATTAAAAAAAAAATAAAAATCAACCGTAATTATTTTACATAGACTCATGACCTTCAAAAATACTGTGCTGCTTCTCTGACACATCAAGACAAGAATTCAGTCACCTGGCAACAGAATGCGAGTCCTGAGTACAAGGACACCCTAGATCCTCTGCTCACCTCATAGCGATGAGTGACATGAAAGTCTCACTGCCTGAGCTACTGGGTGTCACAGACTTCCTTATATTAAATGACTTTTTGGTGCTGAACTAGCTTCTGGTTGAAAATTAACATCTCAAATCGAGCTTAATCCTTTGAGCAGTCCGGTTTTTTGCAGGATTGGCACCTTGCCAAACCATGGACTGTCCTCGTATTAGTTCTGTTTCTGGCTCGGTAAACTAAGGCCAAGTCTGAGAATGCAATAAATATTGTATTTGGGAAGTGTCCCGCTGAAATGAAGACAATTTGGTTTGAATAAGGAGCTTTGGGATCACTGCTTTTCATTATTAAGGTTTTATTAGAAGCAAGTGACTGTTAAGTTACCTCCTCTTTCTGTCAGTTAGGTGAAAACTGAATCACAAAATGTCATCTCCTGCAAGCTGGTGACTGCATACAGGGTAGAGATAGAGGAAAGCATTCACACATTTGCAGATTGTATTGGGTTGGAAGGGACCCTCAAAGGTCATCTTGTCCAATCCCCTTGCAGTGAGCAAGTACACCTCCAAGATTAGGCAAGCTTAACTGAGAATGTCTCAGCACCCTTCCTTGCCTCTCTGTGACATTATTCCCACATTCTGTCTGACACATGCTTTGGCACAGGGTTTCATGAAGCACCTGTCATGTCTCTTAATGTGGTGTCTAATAGGGGAGGCTTCTATTTCCAGCTCTGTTACTGATACAGAGCAGGGCAATGGGTGAACTGCACAATGTTCTCTTATGCTTCCACTCTCCTGTTGATATCGCTACAGGTTTTTTGCCATCCAGTCAGGGTTGCTTTCTAATGTACATGAAGAACCCTCGTGTATTTGTTACAGTCTTCAAGGTGGTTTTGGGCAAGAGAAGGATGTTCTGTCCACATCTAATATTTTAATTTACATGAGAACCTAAATGATGCAGGAAGCGGTGTTGATGAGTGTGCAAGGCAGTTCTCCTGGGTGCACAATAATGGTGATACCATCCATGACAAATTAGTTAGTGGACTTGTAATAGAAAATGGGAGCAAGAGCTCTGACTATCTCTGTGTGGCACTTTGCAAATGTAAAGAAACATGAACTCTGGCAGTATCCCCTCGTTTTGGACATGCTGTAAAGGTACAGTTCTGAGGGTCTTTTGTAACCTCCCCTGGAAGTGTCTTGTGTTCCCTGGAGTGAGAACAGGAACTTTCCCTGTGTGCGGTTTATGGGAGTGACCTTGAGTCGTTAAGAGTGGAAAGTGCAGTAAATATGTGAGATACAATCTCTGTGGAAAAATGAAAATTGTCACTGGAGTTGACTTAATCATCACTCCTACCATACCTGTCCACTCTACTGGAGCTTTCTACATTTTCTTTTGCTTGGTTGGTGTTTTGTGCATGTCTGCGAGGCACAAGATTTTCAGAAGTTTGATGTATGGTATCTTTAAGGTCTGTTTTGCTCTCTTCTCCATGAAATGTTGAGATAAATACTTCTACAACCACTGAGTGGTTGTGGACCATATGTTCCTCTAAAAGCTATAACTTCCCACTGAGGGCTTCTGTTTCTGTTAAACCGTTCTGTATGTGTGCTGCATGCTGTAATATCCACTGACTTGAAGAGCTGCGTTGTAACCCCAGCTGGGTACGTAGCTGATGCTTGATGCTGAGACTTGAACTGAAAACATAGCTGAAATATTTGGAGCCTAACCTGAGGCCAGATCTGAGTATGAGAGAATTTTTATTTTTTTTTTCTAAAGTTGTATGCAACAGAGAGTAGGAGCAAAAAGTATCCTGGTGTGATAAAAGAGTTGCTTATGTTGTTTATGCACACACAACAATGGTAGCACAGAGGGCTCTGAAGCAGATTAATAGAGAGCCAGCTATTCAGTCACTAATAATTCAGTAGTCACACTCAGTTGCATTCACTGCATATCCTGGACTTCAGTTCTTTTCAAGTACTTTCCCCAGATCATTTTGTATGCCAGACACTGAGATGACTTACACGTCACGTAGAGTAAACAAGTGCCATAGGTCTTCCCAAGGTCCCTTCCTATAGAAGATTCCTTTTTCCTGAATTTCAGGCTGAGTGGTGCTGAGTTCACTCAGTATGCCACAGCATACACATCCTTCTAAAGTCCCCATGTAAGTTTACTCTATTTTTATTAGCATTATTAAGGATAAGCAGCCTGTAGCTAAGGGGTATATAGCTCTACCAGTTTGCCTCTGGGTTTTTTATTTTTAAGGAGCAGCTCAGAATCAAGCAGGGATGTGGGCATGGCAGAATTAACTGGTTGGTTGGTGGTTTTTTTTTTGGTTGTGGCAGCCACTGGCATAGCTTGCATCACAAATGTGGTGTTATGTAGAAAAGCTGTACGTGATCTTCACTGCAGCAAAATAAGGAGGGCAAGTCTCTCTGCTGGGAGTCCCAGATGTGGATCAGGAGACTTTTGTGCTGTCCCAACCAGAATAAAAAGACAATCTGGATGTCAAACCACAGAGGAGGTACAGCACAATGATAAAAACTGTCTTTTTGTTTTGCTGTATCCTTCTCTGGTTACTCCAGACAATGAGTTATCCCAACCCCATTTACTGTAGAAGGCATCTACGTGACTAGTTCTTAGTTAACTTTTGGATGCACAAATTAGGAAAGCAGAGGAACATGAAGAAACAGAAAACAAATACAATTTGTTTGCTGGAGGAACAAGGGAATTCAGCACACATAGTCCTGTCAGATAGATTCTTATGCATAGAATCATAGAATGGTAAGGTTGGAAGGGACCTCAAGGATCCTCTAGTTCCAACCCCCTGCCATAGGCAGGGACACCTCCCACTAGGACAGCTCACTGAAGGCCTCATCCAATCTGGCCTTGAACACCTCCAGGGAGGGAGCAGCCACAACCTCCCTGGGCAACCTGTGCCAGTGCCTCACCACCCTCACTGCAAAGAACTTCCTCCTCACATCCAGTCTAAATCTCCCCTCTGCCAGTTTAAACTCATTGCCCCTTGTCCTGTCATTGCAGGACCTTGTCAATAGTCCCTCCCCAGCCTTCCTGTAGGTCCCCTTCAGATACTGGAAGGCTACTATCAGGTCCCCTCGAGGCTGCCTCTTCTCCAGGCTGCAGAACCCCAACTCTCTCAGCCTGTCCTCATAGCAGAGCTGCTCCAGCCCTCTGATCATCTTTGCGGCCTCCTCTGGACCCGCTCCAACACTTCCATGTCCTTCCTGTGCTGAGGGCTCCAGAACTGCACACAGTACTCCAGGTGGAGTCTGACAAGAGCAGAGTGAAGGGGCAGAATCCCCTCCCTTGCCCTGCTGGCCACGCTGCTCTTGATGCAGCCCAGCACTCGGTTGCTGTCTGGGCTGCATGTGCACACTGCAGGCTCATGTTGAGCTCTTCATGAACTCAGACTCCAAGGTCCTTTTCCTCAGGGCTGCTCTCAGCCATTCCCCACCCAGCCTGGAGTTGTGCTTGGGATTGTGCCTACCCAGATGCAGGACCTTACACTTGGCCTTTTTGAATGCCATGAGGTTGACCTGGGCACAGCTATGCAGCAGCTGTTTTCCTTCATTAATCTGAAACCCATCCTTTCTAGATTTAAAAATACTTCTTAATTGAAAGAAATTTAATTTGTTATGCAACTCTTATGATAATTTCCCTTCCTGCCACTTTAATATTTCATAAGAAAATGTAACTTTGAATCTAATAATTCTGTTTCTGATATGGTTGCAGAGCAGTTAATTGCCTGCTAGATGGTTGGCCTCAAGCAGGGGGTTGTTAATTTCTGTAACCCCCACATATTTAGTGTATGAACTAAAAAAAAAAAAAAAATTGAATGTCCTTGTGGGGACTTTTGGAAGCTGTGATTAAGTAATCTAGAAAGGATAAAGACTGATCTCTTGTGTGGTTTGGTTTATTTTTTGTTTGGTTGGATTTTTTTTTTCTCCCTGTTCTATATAAAAATGCCCAAAGGGTCCCTCTGTTTTCTGCCTTTGATTTTTTTCCTATGAAAAAAAAGCAGATCTTGTTTCCTTTTTTAAAAATAATTTCTTCCAGACTATGTGCATAATTAATGAAATGGTAGAATTATTTCAGGAATGTTATGACAATGAAAGCTGAGAAGCTGTCCAGGGAAGAGGTCTTTTTATTCTGATGGCTTAAAAAGTTCAAATAAACAACACACCCCCCACCCCCAAAACTTTTGAACACCTGAATAAATATTTGGGACAAAATTTGTTGTTTAGCAGGATTTAAACATTTGCTTGGATAGATGGGTGAAGTAGCTTCATATCTATGTCTAAGATATTTNCCAGGGAGGGAGCAGCCACAACCTCCCTGGGCAACCTGTTCCAGTGCCTCACCACCCTCACTGGAAAGAACTTCCTCCTAACATCCAGTCTAAATCTCCCCTCTGCCAGTTTAAACCCATTGCCCCTTGTCCTGTTGTTGCAAGACCTTGTCAATAGTCCCTCCCCAGCCTTCCTGTAGGCCCCCTTCAGATACTGGAAGGCTACTATCAGGTCCCCTCGAAGCCTTCTCTTCTCCAGGCTGCAGAGCCCCAACTCTCTCAGCCTGTCCTCATAGCAGAGCTGCTCCAACCCTCTGATCATCTTTGTGGCCCTCCTCTGGACCCACTCCAACACTTCCATGTCCTTCCTGTGCTGAGGGCTCCAGAACTGCACACAGGACTCCAGGTGTGGTCTGACGAGAGCAGAGTAAAGGGGCAGAATAAGACAACATGATGTTTTAAATGCAAAGACAACATGATGTTTTAAATGAATAGAAAAAGGGTTGGGAAAGTTCTGAATACCTTTTTCTCATTTGAAACAATTTTCAGGCCTTTGGGATTTAAAGAAAAGAGGGCGCAGAAGTGGAAAAGTCATCTTTTATATGTATTTTATAATACAAATCAGTGTTACATAAATTAGACTGAGAAGCAAGTTATTATTTATACTATTAACCATTGAACAAATATTTCTCTTTGAAAATAGCCAGGATGCCACTGTTTGCTATAAATGAAAGAATCCCTGAGTTGCAACTTTTTTCCTTTCGTCTGTCATACAGAGAGCTTCGCAATTTCTGTGCCACTGAACGTGGACAAGTGTAGGAAACATCTTTGGTTGAGCATTAGCAGTTATTCTGGCTTCATGGAATGACTTTTTTTTTTTTCATTTTATCAAGTCCTAATTGTGCCACCATGTCTTGCTGACTTTTGATAAAAGGTCAGTGTTGATGAGTGTGTTACTGGGGATAAGGGAGATGCAGGGGGCTGAGTTGGAAGGAAGGCTAGGAGAGCTGCTAGGCATAGCCTGCCTGTCAATAAAGGTCAGGGTTGTTCTCCCTTCCTAGGAAACAAGATAAGTCATAATGTCACACCCTGTCCTTCAGTTCCAGACAGAAAGCAAACTGTAGACTCCTGCTTCTCTCTTAGCTCTGTGTTTGTTGTTAACGGTATGTATGTCTGTCTTCTGGGAAGTGTTTTTCAATTGCCTGATCATAACTAGCCAATTTAATTGATTTGATTCCATGAGAAGCTTAAGAGTGGTATAAAAAATGAAAGCTTTTTTTCTTAAACTAATTCTTATATCTGAAAGCATTTTGCATTAGATGTTGTTTAGGATTATGAAATGTTCTGCTCTGTGATGGGCTGGTTTTGTGCTTGAGTTATATGTCTGTATACTCTAGTGTTCTGCAGGATAAATGAGAACTGTTTTATCTGTTGCCTGTGGAGTAGCTGTTGGAGAGTACTGGGAAGCATTATCTCTTTGCTGAGGGATTTGTGCTTTTGGAGAAAGAACATAAGGTTGTCATCCTTGCTGAGAACTGCAAATGACATGAGTACTGTATCATCAATCAAGCCACAGGTAACTCACATCTTGTTTTTGTAGTTGAGAGCGTTCCACAGCTTTAGTGCTTTAAGGTGGTTTATAAATACCATGGAATGTGTCTCTCAGTCCTTCTGTGTGAAAGAGAACCATGAGAAGACATTGAGAAGAATGCAGAATGGAAGTGAAGAACCCCAAGCTCTTCCTCACATTGTTGCTGCTTTGTTTTAGGAAATGGATGAGGTGGTGATAGTGATACTTTTTTCCTGTACTGGCTTATCTTAAATTCCAGGCTGAGGTTTCAAATGAAGTTAGAAATAGAGTTTTGGTATTCATTTGAACAACTTGTTTTTGCTAGAGCTGTGTTTAATTCCTCCAGTACAGGCTTTTGGGTCTGTGGTTCTGATGAGCACACTAAATTGGGTGAGACAGTATTGCCGAGCTAATGTAGAAGGACAGCAATACCTGAGTGAAATTCATCATACCCGTTGGCATGCCCATCTGTAAAATCAGTATTGCTAAGAGGAAAAGAAAATATTTGAAAAAGAAAGCAAAGTTCTGAAGCAAGCCTTGTGGTGCATACCATGTTGTTGGAATGCAGTTAAGGCTGGTAACTAGAAAGTCCATCCTTGCCTATGGCTCGCTGTCTTTCTAGGTAGCCCAATACAGGCAAGAGTTCCAGCTCTCTCTTGTCAAGATCCATAGGAGCAGCAGAAGAGTACTTTGAGTTTAGTTCAGTTGAGCATTTTTGGCCTTAAGGGACATGATCATCATATGTTTGGAATTACCACTAATATGTGTTTTCCATGGAGTTCAATGCAATGGGTTTAAACTGGCAGAGGGGAGATTTAGACTGGATGTTAGGAGGAAGTTCTTTACAGTGAGGGTGGTGAGGCACTGGCACAGGTTGCCCAGGGAGGTTGTGGCTGCTCCCTCCCTGGAGGTGTTCAAGGCCAGGTTGGAGGAGGCCTTGAGTGAGCTGTGCTAGTAGGAGGTGTCCCTGCCTATGACAGGGGGTTGGAACTAGATGATCCTTGAGGTCCCTTCCAACCTTACCATTCTATGATTCTATGGTTCTATGATTCTATGCCTTCACTTATTTTTAGCTGCTGCTTCAGGGAACCTTGATATTCGACACAGAACTTAAATGTTCTTTCTTCTCCTGAGCCAAATTAGGGCAGTAAAAGCCCTGTCTTTGTATTCAGGACAGAGTTCACAATCTGGTCTTTGTCACTGATGAAAATCAGTGTAAGTTCAGGTGTGGCTGCACAAGGTTCTCATCAAAAGCCTGCATGGAATATGGAGGGGCTCAGTTGCAACAATTTCAATCTAGTAGCAGTGCTGCTGTAATTGTAATTGCAATATGTAATTAAGCTAATATGGAGCCTTATTGCTCAGATGTGCCATTTTTTCATTAGAAATGTATTACTGCATTTGAACTCTCAGGTGACATAATCCAGAAGAGCCACTGATGCCTCCAACAGAGGTACAAATGCTGATGTAATCATGAAGACTTTTACACTTTGTTCGCTGAACCTGACATCACTTCATGCTAATTTGTCTTTCAATCTAATCAGTCTGTGCTAGAGTTCAAATTCAGCATTTTATTTATGCATTGTCATAGTTTCTGTCTGAAACATTAGATACTGGCCTCTTTATTTCCCTTTCTGTGCAGTTTGTTGGTTAGCAGTAAAGAACTCAGAGGCAGTAAAAGATTGAGGAAAACATCTGCAAAAATTTGTATGTGTGTATCTCTACATCATTTCCCCCTCCAAGCCAGTATCTAAGCAACATAGCTGCTCTCAGGATTCCATTTTATCATCCTTTTTCAATAGTAAGGTCTGAATCTCTTATCCAGGCATCCTTTAAGATTGTATATATGTAGTATTTTATAACTGAGATATAAATTGGATTGTCTCAGGCTCACATCACAGAATCAGAGTGGGAGGGTTTGTAAGGGACCTCTGGAAACCGCTTAGTCCACCTCCCACTACTAAAGCAGGTTCACCTAAAGCAGGCTGCACTGGAATGCATCTAGGAGGGTTTTGAATCTCTCCAGGGAGAGAGACTGCACACAACATCTCTGGAGAGCCTGTTCCAGTGCTCTGTTGCCCTCAAAGTAAAGAAATGTGACCTAATTTCACCCTCACCAGGTTTGCAAATGACACAAAGCTGTGTGGCACAGTCGACTTCCTAGAGGGCAGGGAGCCATCCAGAGGGACCTGGACAGGCTGGAGAGGTGGGCCCAGGCCGATCTCATGAGATTCAACAAGGCCAAGTGTAAGGTCCTGCACCTGGGTAGGCACAATCCGAAGCACAAATCCAGGCTGGGTGGTGAATGGTTGAGAGCAACCCTGAGGAAAAGGACCTTGGAGTCTGGGTTGATGTGAAGGTTTGGGAGTTCCCCACCCCCCCACACTTTCTAAAATGACCCAGACTAGCACTCAGTCGGCTGGAAGTTAAGTGATGAAGCTCTATTTACAGCTTTGCACACTGTACAGCAGATATTTACACTGTATACAGAATATTTACAGACATATACAA
>VWZE01025761.1:223443-248264 GCA_013396675.1 Eubucco bourcierii | reverse complement strand
TAATTTTATTTTCCAGAAATTTCAAATTTTACTCTGCGGTTTTGCATAGGTTTAAGAAAGCAGCAAACATTCAGAATTTGCTGTTTATTGTAGTCCAAAGGAAATATGCACTTGTTTCAGTTACCTTTGTGCATGTGATTGAAATATTTAGTAAAACAGCATGCATGATAAACACATAGTTTATTTAAGCTATACTTCAGTTACAAAAACTTAAGGAGCTGCAGCATTTACAAACAGATGTTATAGTAAAAAGGTTTCAGTTTTATTAATCTACAAATAGTTATGGAAAGGTCTTGCAATGACAGGACAATGCCAAGGGGTTTGAAGTGGCAGAGGGGAGATTGAAACTGGATGTAAGGAGGAAGTTGTTTGCAGTGAGGGTGGTGAGACACTGGCACAGGTTGCCCAGGGAGGTTGTGGCTGCTCCCTCCCTGGAGGTGTTCAAGGCCAGGTTGGAGGAGGCCTTGAGTGCCCTGTACTAGTGGGAGGTGTCCCTGCCTATGGCAGGGGGTTGGAACTGGATGATCTTTGAGTTCCCTTCCAACCTTACCATTCTATGATTCTATGAAAACATAACAAAACAAAAAAATCCCAAACAAGCAAACAAATATAACAACCAAAGAATAAATTCCCAGTCTTGCTACAACTGTCAGCCCAAATGTTTCAGTCACATATTGGCAAGTGACAAACTCAAGATTAAAATTTGTTATGCATCCTTACCTGATCAAAACAGGAGAACAAATGCTGGTGCTTCTAACACATTTTAGTATAACAGCTATTGTGATATATAGAAATTAAATCTTATAACACTGTCTTTAAAATTTTGGAATGAAACTCTTTTCTCAAGCCTTTTTTTTTTTTCTTTCTTTTTTTTTCCTACATTGGATTTTGGGATGTGATTAGCTATATTCCCAAACTGAGAAACTGTCTCTTCCCAAAATAACTGCACTGATAGAACAGCAAAGAAAATCACAGGATTAGGAACAATTCTAAAGCACATGCTAGGGGAGGCAGCATGACCTCTTAACACGTTTATTATCATTGTTTTCCTGTTAGTTTATTTGTTATGTTGGTTATTTAACTGGTATTTTGTGGGGTTTTTTTCCAACACACTACTTGGAAATTTTAACAACGTGCACTGTTCCAAACGATGTTTTTAATTAATCCCCAAAGATTCATTNAGAGCTGCTCCAGCCCTCTGAGCATCTTCATGGCCTCCTCTGGACCCACTTACAACTGAAAAATGTCACACTTCAGCTAACAACATAAGCCTAGCTCAGGGTAATAGCAGTGTTATGGTAAAATATCACAATAGAGGCTATTGAAAGATTTTTAAATGTAATAGAATATATTAGAATATATTAGAGAGACATGTGAGCTTAATTTCTCCACATCTCATCCACCAACTTTGTGCAAGAAGTAGCAGGCCAACACACTCCACAGAGTAACACTTACTTGTTTGACTACCAGGCTATAAATAGATTATAGTCTACTCAGGCTAGAATTCAGTTCCATAAGTATTTTAATCTCTGCTATTACTAAAAGTTGAGCTGAACCTTGATTTTTGAAATCAGATTTGCCTTTTGCAAAATAGCCTGTTGCAAAACGAATGGAAAATAAGACAGTTGTGTATGCATTCATGCAAACATATGCTCTAAAACACTAGCAAACTCATTTTCCAGTTGTTATTAAATATTGAAAGATTATTATATGAGATATGAGCTCATTACATGAATAATGAGCAATAATAACAAGTAGCTATTTATTGTCTGAAATGTTAAATGCAGATAAATATCTATAATGAGTACATTAAACCTTCCATAGCATTCAAACTGTGAATGAACCAGAGGAAATCTGTTACGTTTAACCTAATTACCTCATTATGAGTGACATAAGAACCAGGTCCAAATTCTACGTATGAACTGGAAAGTATTCAGGTTCTTAAATACTTCAAGGAATTTAAGTTTAACTGTTTGGAGAGGAAAGGATTTGCTTGTGGCATGAATACACATTCACACCTGTTGTTGGAACAGTTTCCAGGAACAGAACTAGTTTATCACAACAAGTGTTAATACTGTATTTCTTTTTCTGCTAATCCTATTTTCTGTTTGGGTTTAACTGACTACAAAGTTTAAGGCCCTGTTGGGCTTTAAAGCTTATGTCAGTTTTCAGAATTTCTGTAACTAGAGCTCACATCGTGAGTTATTCTAAGAATCTGGTTGAAACCACTTTAGCTCAGCCCAATGCTGACCTTTTGCTGAAGTAAGGTCAGTGCAAAGGTTTAGTTGAAGGGAAAGACAATGCATTAATAATTAGACTACCAGTTGAATGCATATGCAAATATATATGTGTGTTGTATCATATGCAATAAGGGATCTCTTTAAAACCTACAGTTATTAAGGTAGAGGCAATTTTTTTCCACTCTGGACCAAAACTTCATTTAGCTTCAGTTTTATGGAGCTCTTGAAGAAGGCAAGAGTCAGTTTCATTTTAACTATGAGCCTGCTGTGGCTCATAGTACAGCTCACAGCAGCCCAACTGACCCTCAAATTGTTAATTTGAAATGTAAGTAGACTCAAGTGTTGTCTTTTTTTTTCTTTTTTCTCTTTTTTTTTTTTTTTTCCTTCTCCTATTACAATGTCTGGTCTAGAACCCCTCTCTGTGGCTGCAGATTGTGGAAAGACCCACTAACCCTCCTGCTCCTACCCCTGGATTTGTATTGCTGCCTGACAAAGCCCTGTCTTACCTGCTGTAGCAATCCCTGATGTGTCCCTCTCATTCCCTGGTCTCCAAGGTCACCCAACCTCCATGCATGTGTAATACCTGCTAGGCATGTGAGGCTGTACTGGTCCTGCCAGTTATGGCATGCATCTTACCCAGGGTATCAAAATAGAAACTTTTACCTGCACAATATTATTCCATCTGGGGTGGCATGAACCCAGTCCAGCATATGGGCTTGGAAGATATTCAGTTTCTTTTTCATGATGGAAGAGGCCTTATGTCTCACTTGGGGTTTTATGCTACCACTGCACCCCAAACTGATGAGGTAATTTCTTTAAGGAGAATCTAATTTCAACAGCATTTGAAATAAAAGAAAGGAAAGTTGGTTTTAAGAGTAATAACATTTTAATTCAACCATTTAAATCTAATTCTCCCAGCACTAAGACCCTTAGTCATCCCAGACTTCTACTAAAGTCAGTGAGGGGCATTCATTTGTAGAATACATACCTCCAGTCATATTTAATCATACATCAGATGATTTAGTTTTCATGGAGGAGAAAACATGTGAGAGAAGAAATTGATTTGTTGCTTTGTTTTGTTTTATGAAAAAGGTAGTGAAGAGGGTTCTCTGAAATGCAATATTTGAAGTACTGTGTCACCACTGGGGAGAAGGTCCTTTGTCAGTGCATGCAAATGCAGACCACCTGTTATGCCATAGCCTTGGTGTATTTCCACTCATTTTCCTTAGGTAAAATTGCCTAAGTCAGAGAAATGAGACTTTGTGGACTGATAAAAATCTCCTATGGTGACAACACAACCTTCCAGCAATAACGAGTATCCACGTCTCAGAGTGCTTTAAATCTAGTAGTTTAATACACATTCCATCCACCACCACCCTCCCCAGCCCCTCTTTAAATAGCCTTAATTTGTGTTAAAATTGAGGTACCAAAATGATGAGCCTCTTATGAAATGGCTGCCCTATGCTATTTGCAGGGGGAGGGGGGAACACAAAACAGCTTGAAAGATCTGTGTGTGTTCTCAAGTGCTGCACAACTGGTTAGTATGTTCAGCATCAGTTTCCCTGTTGATTAAAGGGTAGTTCCCTCCTCCCCACAGACGTTATTTTACAATATTTAGCACTCAGTGCTTTACACTATCAAAGCATTGTACACATGCTATCTAATATCTCCTAATTAAATCATGGCTTTCCTATTAAAAAAGCATCTAAAATTAATGACATATGGTATCGCTGGCTTTTAGACAACACATGCAAACTCAGCTTTCAGGGTTTACAGGAAATGTGGGCAAGCTGAGATTCCTTTCTGAAATATGACAAACACTTTGCTATAGCTGATTTTCAACAGTGAGGAAATGAACAACGATGCAAATTGGATCTATGCAATTATAGAGCAGGGACTGAAAGCACACACAAACACTAGCACGGGCAAGGGCAAACCTGCGACTTCCAGAGCCAATGTTTTCGGTTCCTTAATGAGGTGCACACCAATTACACGGGTTTCCCACAGACTTTGCTCTCGAGATCTGTAGAATGCATGAGAAACAAGCAAAGTCTGTCATTTTGGTATCCATCAAAGCTCTCTTCCATGTGTGGAAGTGGCTAATTTGTCATTTCACACTCAAAGAGGCGTGAAAGGCAAAAGGAAGGGAGGTTAGCTGGAAGAGCCGAAAAGGGAGCCGTGACTCATGGGAAGAGACAGTAGGCCTGATTTTGAGCTCGTGTTTGTGGCTGCATATCAGGAATACATTCCATAAAATCACAATGATGTAAAATACACAAGAACTAAGCCAGTGTTTTGTTTGTTTTGGTTTGTTTTGTTTTTGGTTTTTTTTTTTTGATTATACAGAAAGATTTACACTATTAAACCCAAAATATAAACCAAAGAACAAAGTACACTTTACAAATGAAATTATGGTATACAGCAAAGTTCTAACTTACAAGTTTTATTTACACATGGACATCTCTTACTTTATTTAATTATAATAAAAACGTTAATTCCAACAATGCAAATTTTCAACTGAAAAATATATAAGACCTTTGGGAGAAAATCCCAAAGAATACACACATCTGAGGAATGTCAGTTCTGTGTCAAGAGCACTGGTCTCAGCCACTAAATAGTTTCCCTCATCGTCTTTTATTTTAGCTTTGTTTTTGTCTTTCATTTTTCTTTCCCTTTGCGTAAGACAAAGCTAACAAAGGTCCAGAGAAACAGACAAAGTCAAATCTTTCGAGAGAAAGGAGAAGTGCAGGCAGGAATCCCATTATTTGCTAATGGGATTTGTGCATGTACCTCCCGTGCACCACTTAGGATATTTACTCCCAAGCAAGTTGTTGGCTGTTTTGATTAGTCAACATTTCATTTCAGCAGATGGGCTCCAAACTGTGGTTACTCAAATTCTAAAGAACAACACTCAGTAATTCCCCCTCCCTGAAACTATTGTTATGCTTTCTCTTGATTATTTTTTTTTTTAACGGGGAGAATGAATTTTTTCCTTAAGCCAATACTTAATTTGATTTTTTGCTGTGCCTCTCTGTGCTAGCAAACCCCACTCATGTTCCCATATACAAGCCCAATGGGTAAATTAGTGGGTATTTTTTCAGATCTGTCACATATTTCTACCATGCTTCTTATTCAGAAAGATGTCAAAGAACTATAAATACATCTGTTGTCCCCTCAAGTGTAGCCACCTCTGGGGTGGAACATGGCAGCGAGTAGTAACGTGAGAATACGGATACTAAATCCTAGGTGAAAACCTTGCAGGCGTTACAGAATACAGCTCACATAGCCGGAGGCTAACCAGAAATTAGCTGAAAGTGTAGATGGTTTGTTTTTAATCAATGCTTTTGAAATGATTGCCTGGCCTGTGGTACTTTTGGACATGGCACTTAGTGCCATGGTCTAATCTTGAGGGCTGTGGTGATGGGTTGGACTTGATGATCTCTGAGGTCTCTTCCAACCCTTGCGATACTGTGATGCTGTGATACTGTGATACTTCAATAGGAACATCTCATTTGGTACTGAATCCCATTGTAGAGTCTCATACAGGCTGATTGTGATGCTGAGTTATCTGATTTCCTTAAGAAGCAGTACTAATTCATAGGCAAGAACACAGTACGCTGCTTTTATTGTCTTGCTTTGGTTTGGTTTTGTTTGGTTTTTTGCTTGTGTGTTTGGTTGGGGGTTTTTTATTGTTTTTGTGTGTGTGTGTGTGTGTTTTGTTGTTGTTTTGCTTTATTTGTGGAAAATGTCCTTTCTTTAAACAGCATTTACAAACTATGTAGATGGTGGCCTGGCTGGCTCATGGTGTCTTCGGTTTCGCTTCTTTTTCATTTCCTGCACGTGTTTCCATTTGGCACCACCTTTGTTCCGCTGCCGCCGCTTCTCCCGGTGCCACATCTGTTCACAGTACTCATCCAGGCTGAAGCTGGGGCTGCTAACGAGCTGGATGTAGTCCTTGTACCTCAGCCGTGACTCTGTCAGCAAATCTCTGATCCGGCCCTCCTCATCCTCGGTTTTCTGCGTGATTTCCATTTGTCCATTCTCAATGACATTTAAATTCAGTTTCACAATGGTATGGACAAAAGTATGCTCCTGGGCCTTGCAGAAATAGGCTCCTGCATCCCTTTTTTGCAAGCTGCGGATCAGTAGCCCATGCTCTGTTTTGATTACTCTTTCGTCAGCCTTCAGCTGTGAGGTTGGAGAAAGGAGAATACAATAGGTGAGTTTCATCAACAAAACCAGAACCAATATCAGTGCTATAGAGAGTTGGAGAAAAGGCTTGGCACACATCATACCCCATCTCTCAGGTGTCACCACCTGGTGAGGCATGCACAACTGGGACAGGTACAAGAAGAACCTGTCCCCACCTCGAGTACTGTGTGCAGTTCTGGAGCCCCCAGCACAGGAAGGACATGGAAGTGTTGGAGTGGGTCCAGAGGAGGCCATGAAGATGCTCAGAGGGCTGGAGCAGCTCTGCTATGAGGACAGGCTGAGAGAGTTGGGGCTCTGCAGCCTGGAGAAGAGAAGGCTTCCAGGAGACCTTAGAGTAGCCTTCTAATATCTGAAGGGGGCTACAGGAAGGCTGGGGAGGGACTATTGACAAGTTAATGACAAGACAACTGGTAATGGGTTTAAACTGGCAGAGGGGAGATTTAGACTGGATGTCAGGAGGAAGTTCTTTACAGTGAGGGTGGTGAGACACTGGCATAGGTTGGCCAGGGTGGTTGTGGCTGCTTCCTCCCTGGAGGTGTTCAAGGCCAGGTTGGAGGAGGCCTTGAGTGCCCTGTACTAGTGGGAGATGTCCCTGGCTATGGCAGGGGTTTGGAACTAGATGATCCTTGAGGTCCCTTCCAGCCCTACCATCCTATGATTCTATGAAGAAGAATCTTTCAATATCTCAGTTCTGCCCTGAACTACAGCATCACTATCACTGACATCTCAGCATGCAGTAGTAAAAGACACATGCTGTGTGGCTGAAAAGCCAGACACTAACACTCATCACACCACAATGTGACAAGTTAGACTACATTTCTCAAGGAAGGGGAGTTATGTAGTGTCACAAATCCCATTAATTTTTTAACTCCTCTATTTGAAGTATCTGTAATACATACCAGCATACATATTGTGCATAAACACAATATAGCAATATGCTTACCCTGTTAGATGAGTCCCTATTATACCAAAAATAAATACTGCTGCTGACTTTTAAAGCAAAATGCATTGTTTCAGATCTTCAATTGGATTTTACAAAAGACAGTTCTGGGCACCCCAGTTCAAGAAGGACAGGGAAATGCTTGAAAGCAATTGAAAGCAGTGCTACAAAGTTGATCAGAGTACTAGGACATCTATCTTACAAAGAAAAGCTGAAGGGCTTGGGGATTTTTTTTGCCTAGAAAAGCCTGAGAGGGAATACTATCAATGCTATCAATGCTTATAAATATGTAAAAGGTGAGTATCGGGAAGAAGGAGCCAGTCTTTTCTCAGTGGTGCCCAGTGACCAGACAAGAGGTAATGGGCACAATTATGAACATAGGAAATGCTGTCTAAATAAGAGAAATTTGTTTATGTTGAGGGTGGTGGAGCACTGGAACTGGCTGCCTAGAGAGGTCGTAGAATCTCTGTCTCTAGAGTAATTCAAAGACCACCTGGACACTGTCCCATGCAATCTACTGAAGATGCACCTATGGAAGTGTAGGGGTTGGGCTAGATGATCTCCAGAGGTCTCTTCCAACTCCTATCATTCTGTGATTCTGTGATCCTGCCTTTGACCTCACTGAGAGCATCTAATGAGGTTAAATGAATACAAAAAATTACAGTTCTGCTGAGAAAAAAAAACCCCAACAACAAAAAAACCCCAACCAACAAAGAAATTAACGAGACTGCGTGTAAGAGATGGTGCCTGTCAATGTGGAACTGTGATTTCACTTACAAATGGAAATATCTCAAAATGCACAGCATAGTCTCACATTAACAAATAGATGCATGTTAGAGTAGCTACACTGTCAAGTAAGTTACATACCTAGTGATGTGAAAAAAAAAAATCCCAGCATAATCTAAGTCAAATTAAATTAAAAACGAATTAAAAACAAATTAGAAACAAACAAACAAACAAGAAAAATAAAAAACACACACAAAAAAAACCCCCAACCATGACAGAATGGGGTACTGGGCACCTACCTACTTCTGCAGTTTGAAATTACAGCAGGTGGGTGATTTGATAACAACTGTACAAAGATTAGTAGCAGAGGTGGAAACAGAAAGCAGATAAGCTAACTCCCAACGTCCAACACCAGCATTTCCTTTGAAAATGATCCGGATGTATCCCAAAACTGTCACCTCACAGGCATGCTATGTTCTGCTGCCACACAGAGGCTGCAGCACACAACAGCCCCGAAGGACCTGGATGGAGTGCTGCTCACTCACTCAGCCTACAGCAAAGCCAAAGGCTTAAATGCAATCTCAGCACCGCTGTGGCATTGTCATAATGCAGCAAAAAAAAAGGCTGAGTGGTGGGTTTAAGAAGTGGGGGTAAAGAAAACCAGTGTAGAATCTGGAAAATTTCCCGGAGTGCACATCTGACCCTCCAGAAAACTTCAGAGGGTGAAGATCAGGGAGGCATAAAAAGATGACTAAATTAGATTTATTCACACTGAGTAAGCTACACACTGCTTCTTTATGTAAAAAATCTGTATGTGATTCCCTCTTCTATTCCATGGGAAAAAAAAATAAACACACACATACATATGATTCTCCATCTGTTATGATTCTAACTCAGTAGTATTCTATCTTCAAGAGATGGATAAGATGACCTCCCAGGGCTTTTAGCTTCACTTTGGAAAAGTTAAATAATTTGAAAGATTATCTCAAGATCACCAAATGAAAAAAAAAAAAAAAGCAATACACATATGAATAACACATGCACACACAGAGAGAGACAGAGACAGAGAGAGAGAGAGACTTTGTCTTGCTGCTGTATCAGCTCTAACAGTCTTCAGGAACACACAAGTTAGAGAGGTAGTGTCGTGGTAGGCCTAAGCAGGCCAAATTAGGCTTGTACATGTCCTGGTTTTCCCAGGTGTGTTTTTCTGCTCTCCCTCCTTCTGTTTTGGGGAGAGCAATCGTGGGAAAAAGGACAAAGAAGCTGGAGCCACTGAGTCTGGGGTCTGTGGCCTGCCCAGCAACTGTGGTAAACAAGGTGCACAGGGTTGCCTTGTGCAAGGCTGTGTTCTGCCCAAAAAAGGCTAAAGTAAACCTATGGCTTCACCCAGTATGGTCACATCTTGGCTAACTGCCATTGGATTGGCTGTCCTGTGGCCAAAGGCCCATTAGTCTCAGGCTGTATTGGATAGAAGGAGACCAGCAGGGAGCAGTGCCTGTGCTTTGCCATTCCAAGGTGTGTCTGCTACTGCATCCCTGCCTGCTGCCTCACTGATCCTGAGCTGAGGCTCTGATCCCTGTCAGCGTTCGGCCTGCACAGCCGGCGTGACACCGTGCCCAGACTGCACACCGCAAGGCATCTGCCTGCCCCTGAAAGCCTTCTGCCCAGGGGGAAGCCCTGGAGGGAACACAAATGGTCCAGAAAGCCAGGAACAGGTCAGAGATCGTCTGGCTCCTTTCTCCAGTGCCCAGAAGCCTGGGGAAACTCTGAAACTCTAACAGCTACCAACAGCAACCCTGCCACGAGCTTTGGGTACTGTCAGAGAATATTTTTGTGAGTAAATACCAAAAGCCTCTAATAATCATTAATTGCCTTCTACCATAAGCAGAAAGTTGCTCCTTGCGTCCATCCAGTGAGCAAGCGGAGTACTGACCGCAAGCAGTACACTGACGGCAAAGCTTTCTCTGCCAGTTTAGTCAAGTTCAATTAATGTATATATTTAATAGTTATTTTTAGACCCTATTATAACCTGTATATAGTTTTCATAATGATGCAAGAACCTGTTACTATTATCATTTTGGTGATCAGAGTGCCCCCAGTTCTGAATATTTAATGTTAATAAATTCTATTAATATTTTTAAAATATCATCTCACAGTAATTAATTACCCCTTTCCACAATAGGTATCTAGGCAAGTATTTAGGTAGTTATGTAGGTAGGTAGATAGATAGATAGATAGATAGATAGATAGATAGATAGATAGATAGATAGATAGATAGATAGATGTGTGGATGGATTCACATAGGCTGTGTATACCATTGATATGACTTCAGCAGAGACAAGAAGTCACCCGTTATAGAAGTCTGGTTAAAACATTGCTCTGGCTGTTTGGTTTTGTGGCCAAGTATTTTTCTGCTCCTGCCCTCAGCTGACTCTTGGGTCAACCCTGAGCTTTAGTTTCCTTGTTTATAAATTGTATATAAGCATGCCTACTTGGCTCTAGCAGGATGAAATTATACTAATTTCAGGAAATTCCTGGAAAATCAATTGTTCTGACAACAGGTGCTACATAAGCACAGTCTACTTTTGATTTACTACACTGAGTTTAAACCAGAGAAATCATGGTCAAGCCACAAGCACAGGAAAGTGCAAAGAGACAGACTAGAAATGGCCACTTTACCACCTCCAGAGCCTGCAGCACAGGGCAGTAGTTCTCAATTTTATCAGCTAGTGACACTTCATTCCAAGTAAAAGTACCTTTCTGACAGTAAAAACAGGAGCATGACACATGCAAGTGAATCCACAAAAATAAAGTAGCTGTAAGCAGAGATATGTCTAGGGCAGGTGTTTCCTTGTGGTACTGCACTGCACAGAGAAAAGCCAGGAGCAGGGAGCAGATGGAAGTATTTGCAGGCTTGACAAGGAAGCCCCTCTTTCTTCTGCCCAGGCTTCATGTCAACATGAAGACTCAAGTCTGAGAAATTCAGGGAGAAGGATGGGAAGCAGCAGCTAATTTCCAGACATTTGGGTTTCATAAGGCACTATGCAAGACCAAGTTCCCACATTGACTGAGTGAAAACAGGGCAGATCTCTGTGAGCTCAGGGCTTGATCCAATTGCAGCAGTAGCATCTGCCTTTCGGTGGCTCTGCCAGTATTGTAGTCTAGAGCGTCTTGACAGCTGTGTACCTCCCACACTTGGAAGATCTCCAGCTGGCTGTTACAACTGGTTGGGCACCAGTCCAAGGAGCCCTCACTGGTGCTTTGCCTATTTTCAGTGAAAGGAAGGCAGAATAATGGCAGATCTAGACTTGAAAAGATCACTGGACCCCCAAGTCCAGCATCCTGCTACTCATAACTATTTACCATTTGTGTAGGAGCCGTCGCTTTCTAGTTGTAAATGTGTTAACTGATGGAGTTGCAACCCCATCTGCCTGGGGATACTGCAGAGAAAGCTACTGGAGTCTAAATTGGTTGGGTCCCTTAATCCCAGCCCATCATGACTCCTATTTTTAATGAAGTAGCATTCTAACAGAATGTTCTGTGTTAACCTTGGATATTGATTTACAGTGACTGTCACCTTCTCCATCTCTGTGCCTTCATTGTTCATTCCTTTCTTATCCTCTGGCAGGATGAAATTATGGCTCTGATTTCACACGTATTCAGCAACACTTCATTACAGTTTTCCCCCCTCAGTTCTTTTTTTGGCATCCTGTTTATGTTGTTTTACCCACAGGTTGAAAACTCTTCCTGTACTTCCTCTCTACATTTACCCCCACAGGGCTCTGGAGTTTCATAAACACCTGGCATTTCATTACTTGGTAGTAGATCTTTAACCTTTCCACTTGAATGCTTAACATACTGTTTGGTTCCTGACCTATAGATGTAAAACATATTTTATTAAATTTGGAGGAGAATGAAAAGAACAGGTAGATAAAAGACATCATTTTGTTCTAGTCAACTGTGGATTCATTGTTTCCCACTCCATGTCACGGTCAACAATGCTCCTAAAATATTTGTAAATAGAATTTAACAATTCAAAAGCAGAAAGGTTCTAATTCATAAACGTTTGCTGGTCTGTGCTTAAATTTGAGCATATAATAAAACTCAAACATTAGTGGAATAGTTTTGTTCTGTAGGGGACAAATTATAAACCACACAAGTTAGGCAACTGATTACCACTCACTTGCTTTTCTTGTGGAGTGGGAGAAGATTTTTGACAATATTTCACCAGCAAATTGTTCTTTTCATCTTTCGTGCTAAGAACATTTTATGCTACCCAAATTGTAGCACATATCATAGGTCCTGGCAACGTCTGACACAGGGAAAAGATCTCCATACAAATCAAACACTTGGTTTTCACAACCTGAATTTAGCAATGCGGGAAAAACAGGCATTGTCAATAATGATGACAAAGCCTTAAACAATCAGTAAATTGGAAAACAACCAAGGATTTGAAAGTGCTGTGGCACCAGGTTAGGTCAATGCCTTTTGTCCTTTGTTAATGATGTGTCTAGATAGCTCCCTCTTTACAAATAATTCATGTCAACTCTTTCACAGTTAAAACTCTGCACCTGTCTGGGAGAAGAAAGCAGCTTCAAAGCCTGCCTTCCCCCATTAATCAACATGTGAAAAAATGTTAGAGGTAAAGTTGGACTAATCATGGGTTAGCTGCAAGCCCTGAACAAATTGAGAGAGGGAGAGAGGAAAGTGAGGAACATTTGCTGAGAATTCACATTTGTCTTTGGTTTTCTATTGTTTTCTTCTCCATCCTCATCATCTGACTAGGTAAAGAGATCAGCCTGGGAGGTCTTTTTTCAGCATTATTGTTACATATGACTGTTTCTCTTGTACTGAGAAAATAATAATTTAAGTTCAACACAGCTGTATTTTCTTTTTTCTTTTTTTTTTCTTTCTTTAATGTATTTTTTAATTTATCAAGAAGCCACAGGAAAAAATGAAGAATGTGTTGCTGCTACAATGTCATTATGGAAAAGCAGGATTCCTATTACCTTCAAGGTGAAACTAACTTCTCATTCTGAGACCAGACTTAAAGTTTTATCCCTCAGTATGTGCAAATCAAATCAGAAACATCATATGCTATATTTCAGTTCAGAGTGATGCCTTTTTTTTTCCCTCCCAGCAGACTGTTATATTATATTGGTTTTAAGAGTCCCAATGTATTTTAAATAAAAGGGGAGAAAAAAGTCGGTGAGTCATACAATAAAATAAAAGTGAAAATGTGAGAGCTAGTAGTCCCTAGGCAGCAGAGTAAGTATCTTCTTCTTTTTCCCACTCTCTTGATCTCTTTTTCATGGACCTAAGGATTCCAAACACTCCTCTGACAGAAGGTACTACTGGAAACTCAGTCCTTGGTGTATGTCCTTTTCCTTACTCAACTCTCATAGGAGCTCTAAGTTTTTTCCTCAAGATGCTGCTGACCAGATGTTTGCAACAAAGAAAACTGCCATCATGGCGCAAATCTCTCCAACCACAAAAAGATATGGAAACTCAAAAAGATATGGAAACTTACATCTTGGATAAATTCAAACGTATCTTCTCAGGCTGGCTAAATTGTGGAACGAAAACAACATCTCTTTGCTCTGATAGGGGAGCTAGGTCACAAGTTTGTGCCTAGTAAAATACCACATCAAAGAATGAGTCAGAATCTCATATATAGCAAACTATAAGGTGGACGCTAAACTGGTTCTTTCAGAAACACAGAGACCAGGGCTGTGGAGAAGAATTATGGAAAGCATGAGAACCACTGAAGAAGCTGGAATATACTTTTGCCTTTCAGTGTTTTTTTTAATTATTTGTTTGTTTGTTTGGTTTTGTTGTTGTTGGTTTTGTTTGGTTTTTTTGGTTTTGTTTTGTTTTGGAGGTATTTTGGTTTTTTTGGGGGGGAGTTGGGGTTTTTTTTGTTTGGTTGGTTTTTGGGGGTTTTTTTTGTTTGGTTTTTGTTTTTTTGTGGTTTTTTGTTTGTTTGGGGTTTTTTTGTGGTTTTTTTTTGTGTTTTTGTTTTTTTGTTTGTTTGGTTGGTTGGTTGGTTTTTTTTACCCCTAGGTATGAATAGATCAGGAAGGGAAGATTTGAATGCGATCTGCACCTACTCTGTCACTTCAGCCCATATGGCTTGTTCTGTCCCCTACAAAAAGTGGTGGCAGCTTGGCAGATCTAGAGTTGCAGCCTAAACCAGAGGGGCTGATACTTTTCAGAGCCCTGAGAAAGCAAAATGAATGGCTTTGTAGGGAGTGAAACATTTTCTTCTTTGCAGCCCTGACGCTTACTGTATAAATAACATAACACATGGGATACATTCATTTTTTTTTCATAAATAAATATCTAGTTTAAGCTTCAGAAAACCTCATCAGTTTAAAGCATTATGAACAGATGATGGGTCCACTTTTTTTTTAATGAACTCCAGCCACCGCGACACCCTCCCTCTGCTCAATGACCAATTCTGCACGCACAGGAACAAACATGATCAATTGCGTGAGCAACACTAAACACAAGAGCACTAGATGTTTGACTTCTGACCTTAAAATGGCCCCAAACTACAGGGAAATGTACTCCCACTAACAACAAAATGACCTGGTGACAGCTCCTGTACCACAGGAGATCCTGTCCCTCCCCACAGGTTTCTCTGCCTGGAAGTCACATTCTGAACCATGACCCTCAGGGTGAAATGTCGGGAACATCCTGCTGGGCCAAATGCTTCCCATCTAGTCTGGATTTTGCCCTTTTCTTTCTCTCAGGAAGCTTTAATGCATGTCCTGGACAGTGAACAGTCATCTATTAATAAAGCTGGGTTTAAAGACTTGCTGAGACATTACAGTTCCAGCCCTGGAACTAAAAGTCCATAACCTAAGTTCCAGGTGCGTGGAGTCATTTGCAAAGCATGGTATCATCATCACAATAAGTTACAGTGCTAAGGTATGCACTACAATAATGTACAGTGCTATTTGAGAAACCTGCTGCAATAGCAGAGACAGAGAACAGAAAATACGATTGTGATGGGAAATGTTATGGTAAGGCAAAGGCTGAGCAAAGATCAAGCAACACATTAAATATGACCACACTGTTTGTGTCACATATGGTACTTTTTGTCAAATTGAAGTGCTTTGAAAAGAAAGTAAATCACTCTGAGGATATTTGGATTTTCTTGAAAGGCGTCCAGTTAGGCTCTAATACTGATGAGTTCATTTCCACTTCTAAGTTAAATTAGAAAACCTGGAAATCTCAATGGCTGGATTCCCAAATTAACAAAGGATTACCATTTTAACCCGCAAAGAACTTTATTCTCTCTTGCAGGAGGAGATATTTTTCAACACCTCTACAGACCCAGCAAATTATTTAAGCAGCCAGATACAAAACCAGGAATTTAACTTTAGGTCTATGCGTTTGAAAATGAGACATTTCTAGACTGATATCTTTCTTTTAAAATATAATCCAAAAAGTGTTTGGCTGTTGGTTTGGGGTTTTGTTGTTGGGTTTTGGGTTTGGTTTGTTTTTTGTTTTATTTTTGTTTTGGTTTGTTTGTGGTTGTTTTTTGGGTTTTTTTGTTTTGGTTTGTTTGTGGTTGTTTTTTTTGTTTTGGTTTTTGTTTGTTTGATTGTTTTTTGTCTCCCTGTACGCTGATTTGAGATGTTCAAGATGAGTTTGCTCAGGAGTTCAATTTCTTTGGACCCTGGAACTAATCTGTGTCAAAATCCCAGAGATTTTGCTACTATAAGAATTTACTGACAAACAAAACTTATACCTATACACTGGTTTTAAGTTATTTGATCCTGGATTTATGAATAATATATAGGCTGTTATTTTCAAAGACAGAAGAAAAAGGAAAAAAAAAAATCAAAACACAAATAACCTGACAAAACCAACCCAAGAAGTTGTAGAACACATGCATTCCAACTTCTATTTTATCAAAGCTAGATCACAGGATAATTGCTATGCCTTTAGGAACTGTATGTGGTAAAAAGCTGTTTGCCTACTGTGAGAATTCATAATGTAGAAAATCTCTCTGTAGATTTCTCCTTCAAATTTTCTTGCAAATTTGCCTCAAAGGTTATTCTAGTCTTTTAGCAAAGCTTTACTTTTCTCATCCAAACAGATGTCAGGCTCTTTCCACAAAGCAAGCCCAGTAAACATTGTTGTGGAAGGTTGCTAATGTGCAAAGAGGCATGCTGTGTAATCACATGGAGCTTCAAATGTCATCGTTGCACATACGCACACATCCCCTTGCTCTCTCGACGAGCACATCCTTTGCACATTGGATAGTCCTGCAGTATTGGACATCACTGTGCCTGGGAAATTCACATCTGGCCCCAAACAAGTACCAGAGTCAGGTTACTGCCATAGTGAACCTTTTGGGAAGCATGGTAAAAAAAATAATGTAGTCTTAATTTAGGCTATACTACATAGGTTAGCCTACTCTAACTTTATTTGAAAGTTGGTTTGGCCTGCAGTTTATTCTACTATCCATCAGATGCTTTTATGAACCTGTAATTTGAGAGAAGATCAACTGATTACTTTCCCCCCACCCCTAAACTGGCACAGATAAAACTCAAAAGCACCCCTTCAAAAGAGCCTTTCAAATCTTCAAAGTGTGACTTCTTATGATACAAAGATACTATAATCTTCACAGGGAACTGGCTGCTTTACACAAAGTTTGCAACTCTTTTTTGAGAAGCTCAGGCACATGCTATAGTTGCCATACGGTATTCCAATAAATTATTGTTATCCTCAAATCTTGACATAAATTTATGGTCAGAAACCAAACCAAATCCAAACCCAAAACCAAACAAAGCAAACCCACAAAAAAACACCCCCACCAAATAAGACCTGTTAACTACCTGATTAATTTTACTTAAAAATTAGTCTCAAACACATGGTTAAAACTAAGCAAATACATTCATAGAATCATACAATCATAGAATGGTAAGGTTGGAAGGAACCTCAAAGATTATCTAGTTCCAACCCCCTGCCATAGGCAGGGACACCTCCCACTAGTACAGGACACTCAAGGTCTCCTCCAACCTGGCCTTGAACACCTCCAGGGAGGTTGTGGAGCACAGAATCAAACAATGTGATCACATTGAGTGATTCTGTGCTCCATAACCTCCCTGGGCAACCTGTGCCAGTGTCTCACCACCCTCACTGCAAACAACTTCCTCCTAACATCCACTTTCAATCTCCCCTCTGCCAGTCCAAACCCATTGCCCCTTGTCCTGGCATTGCAAGACCTTCTCAATAATCTCTCCCCAGCCTTCCTGCACGCCCCCTTCAGATACTGGAAGGCTACTCTAAGGTCTCCTCAAAGCCTTCTCTTCTCCAGGATGAAGAGCCCCAACTCTCATAGCAGAGCTGCTGCAGCCCTCTGAGCATCTTTGTGGCCTCCTGTGGACCCACTCCAACTGTTCAATGTCCTTCCTGTGCTGGGGGCTCCAGAACTGCACACAGTACTTGTTTCCCTGACCAAACCTCTAAGTGCACTTACAAACTGCTACCTTAGGGAAGAAAAGCACAGGACAGTTAAAGATAAGTCAATGAACACACAAACAATGAATGTCTTTAAAGGTTGATACACTTCTAGGTGGATTTTCACTTCAGCCACCTGTGGCTGAGAGTGTACTTGGGCAGCTGATCAGAAGATCACTTTTGTTTTTTTCAAGTATGGTTGTAATGGAGGTTAGAGTAATCTCTTTCTTCTGGTGTTTAGTGCATGTTGTAGGGAGCACTGTGTCTATAAATTAATGAAGCTTTTATTCTCAGCAGAGGAAAGACTCCTTGACAATTCAAAGCATGAACAAAAGGGGAGTACATTTAATGTATCCCAGTGCTATACAGCCTTGTGGGTTGTTTTGGTTTTGGTTTTTTTTTCTGTTTTACCTGGTGGGAAATTGGAAGTGCCTTGTTTCACCTTACTCTGAGTTTCTGAACCAATATGTAACTGGGGTTGCAACCTTGAGAATATTGCCATGAGTCACATCTCTCACTTAGAAGTGATGCTTTCATGGGCACCTGCCCTGGCCTGCATCTCTTCAGGCCTTAGAAAGAACCAGTACATTTTCTACACTCATAAAGTCTCATAGGATGAATTATCATTGAGAGTGGAAAACTAGCTGGTTATTTGATAGTTCCTGTCATTTAAACTAATTTTTCTCTTGCAGGAACATTTAACAAAAAAGCATATCTAACACCTGGGACCAGCTTATTTGAAAGGGTAGTTCTCTTCTCCTTCCCGTTGCCATGGTTGCCATCACAGCAGGACTTGGCCTTAGACACAAAATCATTCATGTAAGAGAAAGGTTATGAAAACTCCTGAGGTTTGAAATTCACTCAAACCAAGACCTTTTGGGTACGTTAGAGAGCTCCTTTGTCACTATCTCAGATAGGAATTGTCAGAAAATCATGAAGGGAGTACGGAGGGACCTAGAGGTCTTTCCAGGGTTTTTCTGCAAGTGAGGACCCAAAATCTGCCTCTTGCAGCAATTAAGGGCCATCACAAATCTCACCACTCTCTCCTCCAAATGCAAGGTGCACTTCTTTAACCTGCCATGTCTGCATCAGCACAGAGTAGCATTTAAGAAAAATTCTGACTCCACCAACAGGGAAAACAAAAGCAAATAAAAAGCTTTTTACTGCACAAACCTTTCCTTCTCTAGGGAGAGATGAAGAGATGCAGTAAAGCCATATATTCAATTCTTAGCTGCACTGCTTAACATGATAAGGAAATGTAATCAGACACTAAATGGAGCAGAGATTTTGTTAAAACCAAGAGTTTTGAACATACATTTGCCTACAGAAATGGTTGGCATCTTGATGACTGGATAAAAGGACTTCATTTATAAAAGTACTAGTGGGAGGTGTTCCTGCCTGTGGCAGGGGGTTGGAACTAGATGATCCTTGAGGTCCCTTCCAACCTTACCATTCTATGATTCTATGATTCTTTTTCTGTGCTTTTTAGTACTTTCAGATTTTTTTTTTTACTCCTATTTAAAGCCTAACACTTTTTTTTTTTTTAAAATAGGATGACAGAATGAGCATGTGAGTCACAATAACTATCTAAATCTGCTTGTGACATAGAACAAATGGCTTCCCTTCTCCCTGCTGAATGCCCCAAATGGTGATACCAGAACGCTGTGTGATACCTAAGGTGAGGCAAGGAAAAGTAAAACATCTACTAATCCCAATAACTCCTGCCTTTCAATGCTCAGGTGAATTCTCTACAGAAGAAACTTGCCTTGATGACTATAACTTACCTCTTCTCGATGTTCTTCTCCAGAGCGCTGAATATACCACCTAATAGAGGCTTGCTGGGACTTAGGAACACATTCCAGAAAAGTCGAATTAAATTCAATGCCAAAAATCACCTTTTCATCAGCAGTTTCATGACTAATGCCTGGAAAGCAAACATGGTACAGGAGATTAACCCTGACCTGGATTTTAAAGCAATGGGAAAATAGCTTGATTCAGAACAGATGTTATAAGTGAGTGAATTATATATAAAAAAAAAAAAAACAAAAACAAAACTTAACTTTTAGCTTAAACTATAACTATGAGGATTTAGAGGCGGCTGCTAACCTTCCTTCAGTGCAACTGGTTTTTAAGAGGTCGATAAAATCTATATCATGACCTTGTTCTGTTTTAAAGTTGGGACTTCCACCTTTGAGGAATTTAAAAACTGACCTTTATTTTTGCTTTAAGTAAAGCAACTACTAAACCCGAGCAAAAGCTGCTATAGAGACAGCCTGGTTCATTCATCTCAAGCACTTTAAGGGAGTCACGCAGCTAAAGTAAACCCAAATTTACCCTATTTCAGCATTATTTGAAATGCTTTGCAGTTCGTTTTCAACCAACCAAGGAGATGTGAGTAAATCTGGGCTCCTTTCTTGGCCACCTGGAAACTTGATTGAGGAATTTCTAATCTTTGCATCTCCATTTCCCTTTCCAGTCTGTCCTATATGTGTCTTATCTGCCTTGCCATCAGATTAAAGCTGTTTCTTATGCGCTGTCAATAACAGAAAGGAAGGTGAAAGCAGTGGTGTCTCCTAAATCAAATGTTAGCTCAACAGAGAAAAAAAAAATTTTTTTTATTGTTTCTTCAATATTATAATACCTATATGAGATCTAAAGAAATTCAAGCTTTGTGCATTAAATGTTTTTCCTTTATTTCATTGTGCCGCTGAGATTTCTCTAGAGCCAGACAACTTCAGCTGATGAAGTCTCTAGGAGACAATCTCACACAGCAGAGAAGTGAATTTAAATAGTTTTTTGGAGGCATAACATTATTAATTATTGCAAATAGCATAACTAAGCCAAGACCTTGAAGTGGCACAGGTCAGCTTCATGGTTTTATGGCACACAGGAGTCACCTCAAGTTGGATTAAATTTTGATTGGTGGTGCTGCATCAGGGCAAAGGATTAATACCAATTTCTGTGCTAAGTCATTTTACATTTATACAGTAAAGCAAGTTCTTCAACATCTCCTTATTCTTCCAGGAAAATGTGACATTGTCACCTTTCTGCTAGGCTTTCTACAGCCTTGAGCTTTGCACAGTCTCAGATACCATTATTCGGTGAGCCACGGCAAGCAGCAAGAAAGGAAATTCTGACTCTTGGGAATGAACAGGAGTTTTATCATTGAATTTAGTGGAAATGAGATTTTACCCAGACTTTTTAACTATGGCTGCAAGCACACATGTACATTCAGAGCCCCCTACAGACTTAAGCCTTTGATCCTGTGGCAAGCAGCTCTGATTTCTTCATTGACTCATGCCAAGATCTGCAGAAGGCACCCAGCACCACAGCGGCAAGAAAATAACCAGAAATCAATGGAAAGTCGTGGCTCATCCCAAACCAAATGTTCAACCCAGAGATATAATCAATATTGTTTTGACTGGATTGCTTACTTTAATAGGCAGCTAGAAAAGTGCAGACAAACCCAAGCTTGGTTTTGAATGCTTTTCATTTACTTTACTCCACTGCGGGGATTGCCGTGTAACCGCAGGATTTCATACAGACAGCGTTCACTGTAAGAAAAGTGTTGCAGTTGCCAAAGGAGCAAGCCAGACCCTCTGGCATCTGAAAAGAGGTTGTAGAAACGTGAGGGGGGAGCCTCTTGTTCATAACAGGAGTCTTTAAGTAGCTGCACGGAGGGAAGGGGATGGTTCTGCAGCTGGACCCGAGCCTTGGGACGTGTCAAGTGTAGACATCAGAAGGGGAGAATGCAGTATGTTCCCCGCTTACCCCTGGAGGCTTCTTCATCATATTGTTTCTAGATGAAACATCACACATCCCATTAGCTACTTGTAAGACTGCATATCCTGATTTTGTGTGAGGGGCACATCTCACTCCCCTGGGTGAGTCCTGGGGAGGGTCTGTGATGAGGGATGTGAAGGTGTCATTCCATGCTAGCTGTCCCTTATCAGCCCTGTCTCTGAAAATCCAGCTGTGGGAGGGGTAATGCATATGAAGTGTGAGAAAAGCAACTGCTTTAACAGTTACTCTGCTCAGCTCAGCAAGTTTTCACACATAGACAGAGACCTTTGCAGCAAACTGTTGTGAGAGACAGAAAAGAGCAGGAAAGGTGCAAAATACTCACTGTCTTCTACATCCCAACATTGTGCAACAGGATCCCCATATTTGACGTCTTGCCTTCTAGCTCGCCTATGGGAAGAGCATGCAAACTTGTAACACTTCAGGCATAACTGCTGGAATTCAACAACAAAATACAGAGGGGCTCAGCAGATGTCAGCTTACATTGCTCCCATCTTACTGCTGAAAATTATGGTCTTAACTAAAACCAGCCTCACCCTCAAAGCAGCATGTGGCCTAGAGAGATTTGTATAAGCAACATCAAGAGAAGGGCCTGTGACTTGGGAAAACCACTGAGAAGGGGAAAAGAAAAAGGTAAAGGAAACAGCTTCCCTAGAATTAAAAATAGTCAATATAGTGATAGAATGAGTGTCTAAATCTGCTCTAGGAGCATGGGACATGGACCTCCTGGTGGGGTGGAAGTACTTGGAAACATTCTTAATGTTAGAGGTCATGAATAAAACCTGAGGTTCAACATGTGATATACAAAACTGGGTTCAGGACACTGACTAGTAAACCAATCATTAAAACAAAGACAGAAAAACATATAGTTTAGTTTGGTAACACACAACTGACAAATCTGATTATCTTTTGCCTCTACGACCAGAAGAAATGCTTTAGACAATGATCTAAGGTGGTCTGCTCCCTACCACAACTAATTTGCTTGCTATTCTCTCTATGTGTTACTTAAACTCATTGCAACTTCATGTAATTTCAGTGTAAGAGCACTAAAAATCCCCCCAAGTGTTCCTCTGTGGAAGGTCTGGTTTTAGTTTTTTTAGCAGAAGAATTGGATACCCAGGGAGAATCGTTCCTCCCTCTCAGCCTCACTGAAGATAAGAGGAGCAGAACCTCCCCCATGCACATCGATGCCTTGAGAGGAGCAGATTCCCCAGGCCAAGCTGCCCATGTGGTAAAAGGAGCAGGTATGCTGGAAGCACAGGCTGCTACAAGTAAACTATCTACTGGAGGATTCCCAAGGCCAGTTACATCTTTTGTTTTGGAGCCGCAGACTTTTGGCCTTCCCACCAAACTGCACATCTGTTAAAAAGCATAAACCATCAATCTCCATGTCCTGGCCCCACCTCAGGCTTCAGCAAGCCTCATGTGTCACTAACTTTGCAGTGAGCCTGAACACTTGCTTTTCTCTGTTCATTTATTCTTCTCTGAATTTAGTTTGCTTTGGCTTTGAGGGCAAACACATAAAATTCCTTGTCATCATGACACGATAACCTATGAGTCATTAACTTCAATGGTTTGTCTATTTGCTCAGGTCCTGGCCCTGCAACCCCTAAGGCAGAAAGTCTCATTCCAGAGCATGAGCTCAGACTTCGAGGTCCAATGGTTACTGCAAGAGTTACAGTCAGGAAACCTTCATCCAAAGGACATGCTGCAAAGGATTCTGGTTCAGAGCTCAAAAACTCCATGAGACACATTCAGCAACTTAGGTACTGCACTGCTAGAGCCTGCAGTGTGCTCTCCCTCCCTGCAGGTTCATGCTTCTGTCCTATAGGGCAGGTACAGAAGGTTCAGATGTAGCTTCTCTCACTGTGGAAAAGCTGATCCCGATGAAGCCAAATCATTGTAGTTAAATCTCTGTCTCCCTCTCATGGCTAGACCACAAGTTCAGTTGATGAGAGCAACACATTTTGAACCAAGTTTCTGGGTTTGTTAAAACAGACAGGAGAAGCTCGGGTTTTAGATCAGAGAATTAAACACATTTTACTATTGCAGACTCTGGGATACTTTGTTAAACACTTTAAGTATGTTGGTGTGGAAGCTTAAGAGCTTAAGAAGCTTGCATCTCAGGCAGGGTCATCCCAAATCTACTCCTTCACCTGTGGATCTCATGCCTTCAAACACTGAATATAAATCATAGAATCATAGAATCATAGAATGGTAAGGTTGGAAGGGACCTCAAGGATCATCTAGTTCCAACGCCCTGCCATAGGCAGGGACACCTCCCACTAGTACAGCTCACTCAAGGCCTCCTCCAATCTGGCCTTGAACACCTCCAGGGAGGGAGCATCCACAACCTCCCTGGGCAACCTGTTCCAGTGTCTAAAAAGGAATATAATGAATTTATGATGTTTGTTGCAGTAGCTGAGTTACTGTCATACAGACTTAAACAAAGCTGTGTTGTCTTCACAGTTCTTTGAGTAGAAATGTGAAACATAACCAAAGTATGAGCAAATTCTAAGGCAAATGACATGCTAAGTGAAAAAGGCAACAAGTTCTGATTTGGTATCTCTGAAACTCTTACAAGTAGCAAGATCTTTTACAGCACATTGTGATTTTGGGGTTTCTTGGGTTATTTTTTTGTTGTTCGTTTTGATTTTTTGTTTGTTTGTTTTGTTTTGTTTTTCTTACCTTTTAGAAGTGGGGGTATATCTGGAACATGAGTTTCCATCCCAGGCACAGTACGGGTCTCTGGCAAGGCAGCAGTCTGCACAAGCCTTCCCATACGTGTGACATCTGTGCAGAGAGAGCTGAACCAATCCATCCCTGGAACCAATGTACAATTGTTGCTGCAAATCAGGCAAAGCAAATGAATTAGGAGTGTTGTCGGAGCAGCCCATTAAAAAAAAAGTTCCCTTCTTCAGTGCCACACTTGCAGACTTCCAGCCTCGTTCCGGATTTTACAACACAAGGGAAAGTTCCTATTTCAACATAAAATGTTTCTCAGAGCTCACTCAGTGTGAGCAGACTACTCCCTGTTCATCCCTGACCATATGTCAGAGAGGAAAAAGGACTGCAGTCCTGGAAAGACACCAGCATTCAACACCCTTATACCTTTAGATTTGTGCTATAACAAAAACTGAGAAGTAAATCATAGGAAAGGTGGCTTAATAGCACGTGTAAAAGCAAGGCTTTGTATAGTCATGATGTTAAGAATCTGGGACCTAGGGATGACCTTGTGTGAAAAAGCTTTATCTTCTGCGTCTGATCTTTAGTTGGGATAGGGATAATTATGCTCCCCTCTCCCCAAAGTTTGAGTAGGTTGCCTATTGAGACGAGGGTGGTCCAAGTGCTTTCTGTTGAGCTGGAGCTGGCTCACACAGTAATTCCAGCTGGCCTGCCACCTTTTTTTTTTTTTTTTTTTTAAA
>VWZE01025761.1:207539-218422 GCA_013396675.1 Eubucco bourcierii | reverse complement strand
GCATTACATCCTGCCTGCTCCTGAAAGCCTCCTGCCAAGACAAAATGTCCTGGAGATACACAGATCATCCAGAGGAGATCAGGACCAGCTCAGAGCTTGTCTGTCTCCTTTCCCCTGCAGCCTGGGAAGAACCAGAAGCCTCAGCGGATAACAAGAATTCCCTGAAAGCCTTTGGGTACTCTCTGAAGCTGTAGCCAGCCCTGCCAGTCAAGAGATAATATTTTGTGAGTCAATCCTTCAAACCTCTTGTAACTCGCCATTGCCTTCTGCCATAAGCAGAAAGGAGCTCCCTGAGTCCCTCTAGTGGCCAAGCGGAGTATTGACCGCAAGCAGTGCACTGCCCGCAAAGCCTTCTCTGCCAGTTCCACCGAGTTCAATTCATGTTATAGATCATTACTGGTTATTGCTACAGTCTGGTATTGCCTCTATATAAAGTTTCCATGACTGATGCAAAGAACCAATTATTATTAAAATTAGTGATCAGGGTGGGGAGAGTTATGAATATTGAATATTAATAAACAATATTATTTTTTGAAAATATCATCTCACATTTATCAATTACCCCTCCACTACAGCATAGCTCTATATAGTACATTTATGGTCTTAATATAGTGCTGAGTCAACACAATTGTAGGATGCTCCTGCCAGGGATGGCTTAACTCTCCTGCTACACAAACATGCACACAAACACAGACAAGCATATCTGTTCTGACAGCCAGAATCTGGGCCCGCCTAACCCCAACAACATTCAGCTCAGAGGACAAAACTGGAAGAAAATTACCTTCTTTTTGTTTTTATAGAATTATTTTTCATCTAGTACAGCACTTTAATCAGAATTAGGTTTCATTTTAATGTGAGGAGTTGAGCAAAGCACTATTTTTCTTTACATTTTTATTTTAAGGACAACCTTGAACTAAAACTTTCACTTGAAATCAAAAATCTAAATTCAGTCATTCCAGAAATTACTTCTCTGGTGTTATCCTTTTAAAAAGCTAAATCTTTTCTTGATTTTAGTCTACATTTCTGCTTGGTGAAAAGAAAAGTTGCCCATTTAATTTCAGACACAACACATTGGTGAATCTTGAATCACCTTAAAACAAAACCAAATTCAACAAAAACCAAACCAAACCAAATGAAACAAAAAACCAACAAAAAAAGCAACCAACAAAAAAAAAATCCCAAACATTTTAAAAGCTAAATCTTCTCATTGATTTTAACCTAAATTTCTGCTTGGTAAAAAGAGTAGTTGCTCATTTAAATTCAGGCATTATACACTGGTGAATCTTGAATTGCCTTAAAACAAATCCAGATTCAACAAAAAACCAAAACAAAAAAAAATTAAAACTGCTTAGAGGAAGCGGATTGGGTGTTGCAATATGAAATTAGCAGAGTACAGTGCAGTCCTAAACACTATGTTTAGCACTGATATGATGAAAAATAATACATTACAAAGGAAAGAATGAGATTTTCATTCTTGTTTTCCCAAACAACTGAAGATCTGGAGAAGAGAAGGCTTTGAGGAGACCTTAGAGTAGCCTTCCAGTATCTGAAGGGAGTCTACAGGAAGGCTGGGGAGGGACTATGGACAATGCCAGGACGAGGGGTAGTGGGTTTAAACTGGCAGAGGGGAGATTTAGACTGGATGTTAGGAGGAAGTTCTTTACAGTGAGGGTGGTGAGACACTGGCACAGGTTGCCCAGGGAGGTTGTGGCTGTTCCCTCCCTGGAGGTGTTGAAGGCCAGGTTGGACAAGGTCTTGAGTGCCCTGTACTAGTGGGAGGTGTCCCTGCCTATGGCAGGGGGTTGGAACTAGATGATCCTTGAGGTCCCTTCCAACCTTACCATTCTATGATTCTATGAATCTGGAAATCAAAGCCAAAAGTATTTTAGTTTGCCTTATGTATTAGAGACTTGTTTGTTTATTTGCCAAAGACCTCATATATATAATTGGGTTTCATAAAATCAAACAAGCTTCTGATCTGCTGCTCAAAATCTCCTGGGTTATTTGGCATATCTGTATTTAGCCTCTCTCCATAAAATGTGGAATTTTACCTTTTCCTTTTCTTTTTTTTTTAAATTTTTTTTCCCCATAAGAAGAGTTTAGGGGATAAAATAAATCTCACTTTTAAGTAAGGCACTGCATGTAAATAAATATCTGTATATTATAGAGTGCCATCTAGTGACTGCTCCACACATCATTGCCTTGTCAGCTCGAAGAATCAACATTGGTGCTGGGTAGTAGCAGTTAACCAGGGATTATTTGAGTTGCTGGTCTCATATAATATAACTACCAAGACAAATTTTATAGTAGGGAATAGCAAACATATGAAAACAGCCTCTATAGCAAATAAAATAATCTTTTGTACATTTTAAGTGGTGAACTCATCTTTTTTGGACAGCTATGGTTGAAATTATTTCTTTTTCTCACTATTATTGGAAGAAAAGTAAGTTTTAGTGAGGTATCTCATAGCTTGGGAATGTGTTTACTTTATTTCTCTGTTTGCTATATTAAAGACTGCATTCAGAAAGCAGCAAGGATTTTCCATCAACATGACTAAAGCTTATTAGGAGCCTTCTCACGCAGCAACGAGCAAACAGGACTTGAGTATTCTTTTTTATGAAGCTGTGTTTTTCTTTTTGACACCACTGTACTTGACTTGTGGGGATCATAAAAGGACTCTTACAGACAAGAGTTGTGACAGGGGTTGTGCTAAAAGGCACAAACGGTCCAAGGGAGGCTATCTCTGGACTCATATGTGTGATAATGCAGCTGGGAAGCTCCTGAGAACTGAAGTAACCCCTAATTTATCAGGTTATGCTCTGTGACAATTCACTGCTTTCCCTAAATCACTTCACAATATCCATACCTATCAAACTAGACTATGTGACACCAAATTTACATATGGGCCAGGAAGTTGTTTGCAACTTTACAGCATTGGTGTAGAATTCAAACAAAAAACTTAATTTCCCTACAGCTCATGGCAGTAGCTCCTCCATTGCCCTTGGATAAACCTTTTCGCCTCAATGTACCTTAGTTTCACCTGCTGTGAGCTGTTCATAATGACAAAAATCTTCTTAGCAAAGAGTTCAGATCTAGTAGTGAGAAGTGCTTTATAAGAACTATTACTAGTGAGAGAACTTCGGATTGTGGATTAAGAACAAGAAATTCCATTAAATTAGGACTGTAGGTTATTACTTCATCAATGTTATGAATAGGTTGTTAATATTTCTTATCATATCATGCTGTTAGGTGATTCATCCAGTAATTTTAAATTTAATTACTGTGGTTAAACTAGACATTTTTCCTTAAGGCATATAATTATCATAAAACTGTAAAGAGACACATAATTATCTGTATTTTAAAAAAGAAAAAGGAAGGAGTTTTTTTAATTTGCTCTTTTTTTCTCTCTGACAGAGCAGTTTAACCTCTCTGTTCAATGCTAGTCCCCTTGTTTGAAGTTATTCACGTTGCTAAGCAATGCCTTTAGAAATATTTAAATGGAATTGTTGTCTTAAGTTCAACTATAAAACTTTCTTAGCTGTTCAGTGTCAGATTTAATACTGAAGCACTACACCACTACTGACAAAAGGAAGCACTCCTTGAAGCTATTAACGTTTTTTGGTTTTGCTTTTCTTTTTAATTGGTTGTTGATGTGCTGCTAGTAGGAATAGTAGCCACACTACCATATGTAAAGACAAGTACTGAATGGTACTCAGGGGCTAAGGAAGTCCAGATACTCAGACCCTTAACTGGTTTAACACCTAAAGACCAGGGGGCATTAAAATCCCAACAGTAGCAATCTCTTTATCTGATGAATTCATCTGATCTTAGGTCTTTCATGAGTCCTGGCACAGAATCAGGGCAAAGGAGGTGATTCTCCCCCTTTACTCTGCTCTCCTCAGACCCCACCTGGAGTACTGTGTGTAGTTCTGGAGCCCCCAGCACAGGAAGGACATGGAAGTGTTGGAGTGGGTCTAGAAGAGACCATGAAGATGCCCAGAGGGCTACAGCAGCTCTGCTATAAGGACAGGCTACAAGATTTGGGGCTTTTCAGCCTGGAGAAGAGAAGGCTTCCAGGAGACCTCAGAGTAGCCTTCCAGTATCTGAAAGGGGCTACAGGAAGGCTGGGGAGGGACTATTGACAAGGTCTTGTAATGACAGGACAAGGGGCAATGGGTTTGAACTGGCAGAGGGGAGATTGAAAGTGGATGTCAGGAGGAAGTTGTTTGCAGTGAGGGTGGTGAGACACTGGCACAGGTTGCCCAGGGAGGTTGTGGCTGCTCCCTCCCTGGAGGTGTGGAAGGCCAGGTGGGACGAGGCCTTGAGTGACCTGTGCTAGTGGGAGGTGTCCCTGCCTATGGCAGGGGATTGGAACTAGGTGATCCTTGAGGTCCCTTCCAACCTTACCATTCTATGATTCTATGATTCTATCTTTAATGCTTCCCAAAGATGCATGCATAGGACAAAAAAACCCCACAAACAATATACAGGAACTGCTAGACTAAAAGCGCTCTCAAAGAATGTATTTTGTCCAGAATGATAGAGGATATCCTTTCTCTTACCTGTTCCCAGGAAAATAACATCATATTGCCCATCCTCAGCCATGACATGATCCACTACAATCTGAGTCAAGCGGTAGTCCACGTTGATTTGAGTGAACACTGGGCCTCCTGTCACCGGGTGAACGGATTTGTACATCAGTGGATGGCGTTTGATAAAGCTAATGACCTCATCAGGAAAGTCTCTCGTAGACTTTATGAGTGGATCATAGGTTTTGCTTGGGCACTAAATGAAAGAGAGAAAACAAGAAGATCAAAGATGTATTAGCAAAGTGAAAATCATCTTCAGGTTTCTTGGTCTGCCAAGAAAGTTGTTTGGTTCAGATCAGTAGTGTCAGTGGCTGCTAGCTTGATTTGCAACTGAAAAAAAACTTTCAGTGAGAACATTCGTGAAATGAGTAAGAAATCAGATTGTTTAATTGTTTTTCTTGACCCAAAACAGGGCTTAGTCACCACCACATTTTTTGAAAGCACTGCTTTAGAACCAGAGAAATTCCTATGGTGGTCTCAGTATATCTGCAACAAAATTCACCTTCCTGCCCTAACCGCAGGTGCTCTATCGTGTTGTGAATTTTGCACATGCTGTGTAGCATTCATCCCAAGTCTCAAGTACCGACGTCCGGTTAAATTTGCCACATGCTGAACTAGGAGCGCAGGTTATCAGTGTTGAGTCTCAAGAGCAAGTCTGGAGTGCCCTCCGGTGGCTAGCATGGAATAAGCTCAACTATTGAAGTGCAGCATCTCACAACGCAAAGTTTTTCTGTTCTTTGTATTTCAGCTGCTGTTATCGAGACTGAGATTCTGCCCTGTTGATGCAGTGATCCAGAAGTGGGTAAGGTCCTTATGAGCATGCCCTGGTTGTCTTAATGGGTGAAAACCTCTACTAAATACTTCAACCACATTTTTTTTCCCAGATTGAAAGATCCACACCCATCTTTTCCCTCTAAATGAGTTGCAGTTCATGTTTCAATGAACTTTCTATGCCTCCTATTTGTATTTTATATAAAAAGTCCCAGATTCTCCAGATGCCAGATGATCCTTGAAGCTCATTATTTCTCAGAAGGGGCTTTCCTTACTTATACACATAGCAGAAACTTTTAAGCCAGGCTCACAGCTCAGCTACTGCAGCATCCTTTTCTTTGGCTTTGAACAGCACAGTCCCATCCTCTTCTGGTCCAGACAACTGCTACTCCCTCAGACATTTTCTGATTTTCGTTTGTTTACTGCTGGTTCCCACCCCTGTTAGACACATACTGGGAAAAAATTGCCTATTGAACTGTTTTACGTTGACTGACACAAAGTAAAATTGGCATCTTACTTGAAGACCACACACAAACCCACCTTTTCAACCTCCTTCAATTTTCTTTCCCTTCTATGCCTTTCATGGTAAGCCCAGGAACATCCTTGCATGGTCAACTCTGTGGCCATCGTCTCTCATGCTCACTTATCTTTGCTTTCCTTTTCATGGTTGTCTGGATATCTTTGCCATCCCTTGTTTTACACAATCTGTGATCTGAGTCTGAGAAAGTTTCCCTTTAGAATCTGGAGGCATCTAAACGTGTTAATGGGTAACTAGAAATCCTGGGTAATAATAACATGAGCTAAAAACATTATTCCACTTGGTGTCAGTGTTTTACAAATAAACTGTTGATTGTTGCTTTTTTTTTTTTTTTTTTTTTTTTTTTTTTTTTTTTAAATGCTATCTTTAGCTAAGCAATCCTTGGTTTTTCTGCCAGGTGGAGCCATAACACAGTCAGTGAAGGAATGTGTGTAATGCCTCTGGAGTCTGCCAGGAGAAGGTTAGAATTTGTAGTGGAGTTGCTCTGCAACCCTCCTGTTGCCAGTTTTGACAGAGAAAACATTAGTTCACATTATCAAATGTCCAGCTTGATGTGTGCTTAGACTGTGGTGTCATTTATGACTTGTGGTTAGGATTTCTTCCACTATGTGTAAATTTGTTAATTGTTTCATCTATTCACCACTCAATCCCAGAAGACCACTTCTACATGAAAAATGGGAGTAGCCCCATAGGTATCAAAGGCATCCCAATTATTTTTCCCATAAGTACATCAGTACAGGAAGATGAGAGAGTAATGATATCACCAAAAAAAAATCACTAGGATGAAATACTTATCAGCACAAATCTATACAGTTGCTACAGTAATCCCCAAGGCCCAATCCTCTCCATGCATGACTCTGCACTCATCAGACCCCACCTGGAGTACTGTGTGCAGTTCTGAAGCCCCCAGCACAGGAAGGACATGGAACTGTTGGAGTGGGTCCAGAGGAGGCCACAAAAATGATCAGAGGGATGCAGCAGCTCTGCTATAAGGACAGGCTGAGAGTGTTTGGGCTTTGCAGTCTGGAGAAGAAGACTTCGAGGAGACCTTAGAGGAGCCCTCCAATATCTGAAGGGGGCCTACAGGAAGTCTGGGGGGGGACTATTGACAAGGTCTTGTAGTGACAAGACAAGGGGCAATGGGTTTGAACTGGCAGAGGGGAGATTGAAAGTGGATGTTAGGAGGAAGTTGTTTGCAGTGAGGGTGGTGAGACACTGGCACAGGTTACCCAGGGAGGTTGTGGCTGCTCCCTCCCTGGAGGTGTTCAAGGCCAGGTTGGAGGAGGCCTTGAGTGCCCTGTACTAGTGGGAGGTGTCCCTGCCTATGGTAGGGGGTTGGAACTAGATGGTCCTTAAGGTCCCTTCCAACCTTACCATTCTCTGATTCTATGAAATCTTTGCAGTTTGTGCAGCTAATTTAATAGAAAGAAGGACTAAGGGTACGAACCAAACATTCTCTCGAGTCAATGGGGCCTTTTCCAGTTATTTCAGAGGGCTTTGGATCCTATTCTAAGTCAACATGACCACCAAGAACAGCTGGGTAGATTTGACCTTGTTATACTTGGCCAGTGGTGCTACTTCCAGAAGCGTCACTCACTGTGGCATGATGAATGGAATAAGGGACTGACAATTAATTTTGGCCAACCTTTGGCAAAGTGCTCAGGCAGCTGTTGAAATCTGTGTCCACCCATCTTTGCAGAAAATTCCTACAGGCTTCTGCTTCCTTTCCTAGCAATCAGTAGGATGTATGACAGTAAAGGCTGCATGATCAAGTGGGTGAGTGAGGTAGCCTTTCACCTCTGAAAATGTGAGTTCACATCCTGTTGTATATCTCATGATAATGATAGGGGTGTTCTCTGCTCAGTTCACAGAGGACATTCATTCACATCCTTAGCAACAGATGCTGTCTCAGATATGTGACATCTCCCACTGAAGACAATGAGAAATCTGCATTTATATCAAATGTCACAGCAGTAGGTTGGCTGGGTAGTATCATGTGGACTGCAAGACAATCTGGATGCATAAAATTTCTTATGACACCGTCACTGTGCTCTCTCATCATCTCCTGCTTTTGCAACAGGATGAGTAACACCTCACCTAACCCAGATTCTTATCTTGACTGCATGTGAATTGCACAGAGACAATGCCTAGCTTTCCTTCTTATAGAAAAGTCTGAACGAGTAGCCCAGATTTGGCACTTTTCCTTCTGATAGCTCAGGTCAAGAAAAAATAGAATAATAGCAGTGTTTTGGTTGGAAAAGACATTGAATATCATTGAGTCCAACCACTGTCTAACTCTAAGAAGTTTGGTGGTAATCTATGTCTCTTAACAAAACCACACTAATGGCATTACAAGTAAAATTACCACTGCTTGAGAAAACATTCTGCAAGAAATTTATTGCCATATGATTTATTTTTCTGGGTTCCTTTTAGGCCTTCACTGCTGTGAATGGTAATGATACAAACTATGTTTAAGGTCAGCAAGGTCAGGTTGGATGAAGCCTTGAGTGACCTATACTAGTGGGAGGTGTCCCTGCCTATGGCAGGGGTTTGGAACTAGATGATCTTTGAGGTCCCTTCCAACCTTACCATTCTATGTTTCTATGAAATATACGTTAAGAAATTAAAAGCAAACAAAACAAAACAAGCACACAAATAAAAGCAGAAGCAGAGTTTGAAGTTCAGAGGACACCTCTATTCAACTGCTCTATAAAACCTGTGGCACAAAACTTTTAAAGAATAAACTCAGTAGTCAGTTCCATTTTTTTCCAGTACTCTATTTGACAATAATCACCCTGGACTAAGTCCTCCTCTCAGATGATCTATAAAGACGTCTTTTGTTCCCTCACCTTTTATTTGCATCCAAATCTTATCAGGCTAATCTTTCTCAAATAAAAGCAAAGACACACCGACTTAGCAACACCACACATGTAAACTTTTCCCTTTCTTCCCCTTGACTTATTAAATCTGCAGCTTAGTAGAGTGCTGGATGTGTAGATCTCACATAATGCTGAGACATACGATGTGACTGTGTTAACATCATGTGGGAACCCCGGCCAAGATTTTCAAAAGCTGATGCCAGAGTCTAGGATCCTAAATAAGGCTCAAAATGTGTAGTCCTTCACACCACCCAGTGAAGTCAGTAAGACCTGCTGGATCCAACACCTATTAAAACTGTGACAATTTCAGAACCTAGTAATGAGGTGTGTAAGAAAAGAAAAATATATCCTTTTAATTTAATGATGGTATCTTTAGTTTGGTGGCGCTGCTGTTTACTGACAATTTTAAAACAGAAGGCATTCCCTTGTGAGCTTCAACAAGAAAGGGTTTCTTTTTCATGTGTATTGGAAATACCAGTTTTAAAGTGACTCATCATAGACCCACTTAACAACGAGACTCAAACACCCATAGGCTAGACACATGACAGGAACCTGATAATACTGAGCGCAGTAAGAATCTGCTTGGTGAATTTTGGCACGTCCAGGCTCTGAAATTTTATGTTTCACGAGGAGGACTAAACACCAGACCATCAAATCACTCTCTTGGGAGCATCTAAAGTTGGCAGTGTGAAATATTAATGGGTGAAACATTGTTTTAGCCTCTCCAATAACAGACAATTAGATGTCTTAGCGTCCTTTGGAAGGTGTCCCTAGTTGTGCGAACCACAGCTGTTCTGATAGTTCTTTGCTCCTTCCTGATGAAGGTATTTCACTTTTCGTGGGATAATTAACTCTCAGCTTAGGCAAAAACAGTAAGAATCTTGCTCAGATGTTAACCGTAATGGGAGAAGACTTGTTTTCCCCTGAAAAGTACTCTATTTTATGCTAAGTGCAGCATGAAACAGAGCACCAGACCCTCCCTAAGGGGGAATGAGTTAAACACATGGTGCTTTTCTCCAAAGCACTCAGTGAATTAATATTTAACTAGCAAGGAGATATGGCCTTGTAGTCAGCATTCTCCTATGATGTAATGTAAAGAATTCCAAACTCTAAATAAGTTCCCTCATTATTAATCCACCATGAAAAAAGCAGAGGAATAGAACTACTTTCAACTAGTCATATCTGTGTTAAATGGGGACCTCCCACACACCCAATACATTGAAATGGTTTTTGGTTTTAGTTTCTTTGGGTTTGGTTTTTTTTGTTGGTTTTTTTTTTTTTAGAGTTTATAAAGAAATGCAATGCCTGAGTCTGAGGTTTATGACCTTCTGTGGATTAGATGACAGCTGAGAGAGATGGATGAGATGACAGCTGACTCTGAGAGCATAGACACTTATTTGCCGTTGGAGATTCAACCATAAGTTTTTCTGAAGGGATAACTTGGGTCCATGAGTGGCCTGAGTAACATGTGGCATTTCCTCTGTTTGATCAGAGCTGCATAATACATTTTGTGCAGAAAGTCTTAGTGCTTCTCTACTGTGGTGTAAGGATTGATCCAGAAGGACTGGACACTCAGCAGGAAGACATTCTTGTTAAACTTGCAGCTACTCAGAGTAAGCCTGGAATAAGCAATATGTTCTGCAGGAGGCAAACAAGTAGCACGAATGTTAGGTGGGATCAGCATTGTTCACAGTGTCACAATCACACAGTATCACAAAGGTTGGAAGAGACCTCAAAGCTCATCAAGTCCAACCTGTTACCACAGACCTCAAGACCAGACCATGGCACCAAGTGCCACGTCCAAACCTGCCTTGAACACCTCCAGGGACGGTAACTCCACCACCTCCCTGGGCAGCCCATTCCAGCAGGCAATGACTCTCTCAGGCAACAACTTTCTCCTCACCTCCAGCCTGAACTTCCCCTGGCACAGCTTGAGACTGTGTCCTCTTGTTCTGGTGCTACTTGCCTGAGAGAAGAAAGCAACCTCCTCCTGGCTACAACCACCCTTCAGGTAGCTGGAGACAGCAAGAAGGTCTGCCCTGAGCCTCCTCTTCTCCAGGCTAACCAATCCCAGCTCCCTCAGCCTCTCTCCATAGGGCTGTGCTC
>VWZE01025761.1:124413-134431 GCA_013396675.1 Eubucco bourcierii | reverse complement strand
ATATAAAATATGTAATGACCATCATGCATATATTTCGTATCACAAATTTGTTTAATATAACCAATTGTATTTCTATATGCTTAATAACATGAATATATTTCATATCACCAAGGATGTTATAGTAAAATAATTTACTATGAAAAGCACATTTGTCAATAGTTTTCAAGCTTAGAGCTTGGGGATATATATTTCATATCACCAAGGATATGTTTATATATATAATATCATAAATATATTCAATATCATAAATGTGTGTCATCTAACCAATTATATTTATATATGTTCAATATCATGAATATATTTAATATCACCAAGGATGTTATACTAAAATAATTTACTATGAAAACGACATTTCTCAATGGTTTTCAAGCTTAGAGCTTAGGAAAATATATTTAATATCACCAAGGAGATATAGATAGATAGATAGAGAGAGAGACAGAGAGAGAGAGACAGAAAGAGAGTTTCACAACTTAGGAAAACCTACTGATTGGAATCACTGCATCTCTGTAAGCCAGACTAATATAAACCCAGCATTTTCACAATGGACAGAAACAAAGTTAGTTACGGGGATGGTCTTTCAAGAGTATATGTTCAGCACTCAGCTTACAGTGTGGATTTGCTGGTTTACTGGAAATTAAATTATTTTTTTTTCCAGTCTGGTGTTTAAATGAATATACAGCTAAACTCCCCTTCTGAGTTAATATTTCACTGTTAAGTGTTAGAGGCTGGAACACTGACTTGTTTTTACTCATTTCAAAAAGTATCTCAGTGGTCTTGGCAAACAATGGCACGCTCATAGGCTCCAGCAACCATGGAATAAAAGTTTCAAATGAAAAGATGTCATGATAATATATATTTACATGCACACAGTGTATTTGTATTTCTTCACCTTAAGTCACATAAGTGGTGATTGTCATGCCTTTCCTCCACGGTGTAAGCGTGCAACAGTCTGGAATAGCTCAGTCAAGACTCAGAATTGCCTTTGTGGCCCAGTCACAGTCATTTTTGTAATGATAGGACGTGACTAAGTTGGTAGAAAGGGAACTCCCCAAGCTGCTTTGAAAGAAGTACCTTTAATAACACCTTTGAAGGAGCCTGATCCTCAGCCTCTGAAATAGGTAAATAATCTAAGTAGTTTGACTAAAATCTACCTTCAGCACTTCAGGCTAATTTCAAATTCCCTTGAAAGCACCCCACCAGCAGGAAATACCCTATGACCACCATCCAGACTGCAGAACTCTGCAAGCACAGATGTGACGTCCATCTTCCTTAATCTTACTGCTTGCTACCTCATTTAACATCCCCATTCCCACGCCTGCAGCAAATGTAGGTTTTCATATGCAAGTTTCACTCAGTGCTGTCATTTACAGGATGGCATCAGCTCTGTTACTAAGGAAAGGCAGGGCCCATGTCATAACTCATATATACAGAAGTGTTTAACTCACATTGTGTAGACAGTGGGGCTTTTTTTTCTGCCTATCTTTTGAGAAGCAATCTTTGTCAACTTGTTGGCAGATAGTATGCAGATTATTTTGTGTGTGTTTCTAGGTTCTACTTTCAAGAGACAGGGAATAACCAGACCAGAAGATTAATTGCCTTCTGGGGGTGAGGGAGGTGGGGTGTGGTGTGTGTGTGTGTGGAATTCAATCTTGTTCAATTTCTGCCCCTCCTAACATTTTTTTGGTAGAAATGCAGCCTGCTAATTTGCTTTTTTTTTTTTTGTTTTTTCCTTTTGTGAATGCCTCAGAAGTAGTCTGAGCACTTGAAAAAATCATAGATTCATTTAGCTTGGAAAAGATCCCTAAGATAATGAGGTCCAATCATTAAACAAACACTGCCAAGTCGCCCAGTAAATCACGTCTCTAAGTGCCATATCTACATGTCTTTTTAATACCTCTACTGAAGGTAGTTCAACCACTTTCCTGGACATCCTGTTCCAATATTTGACAACACATTCGGGGTGAATTTTTCCCCTGATGCTCAATCCCAGGTGCAATTTGAATTTGTTTCCCCTTCTATTACTTGTTACTTGAGGGAAGAGATCACCCCTTACTTTGCTACAACCTCCTTTCGGGTACTTGTAGAGAGTGGTAAGGTTTCCCTTGACCCTCCTTTTGCCCAGATTAAATAGAATCATAGAATCATAGAATGGTAAGGTTGGAAGGGACTACAAAGATCATCTAGTTCCAACCCCCTGCCATAGACAGGGACACCTCCCACTAGAACAGCTCACTCAAGGCCTCATCCAACCTGGCCATAAATACTTCCAGNTTCTCCAGGCTGCAGAGCCCCAACTCTCTCAGCCTGTCCTCACAGCAGAGCTGCTGCAGCCCTCTGACCATCTTCGTGGCCTCCTCTGGATCCACTCCAACAGTTCCATGTCCTTCTTGTGCTGGGGGCTCCAGAACTACACACAGGATTCCAGTGGGGTCTGAGGAGAGTAGAGTAAAGGAGCAGAATCCCCTCCCTCTCCCTGCTGGCCACACTGCTCTTGCTGCAGCCCAGCACTCAGTTGCTGTCTGGGCTGCACTCACACTGCAGCCTCATGTTGAGCTTTTCAACCCAGATAAAAACTAACTTCAGCTAACTGCACAATTCCACGTCTCTCAGCCTCTCCTTGTAAGACTACATTTATATTATGGAAGTGTTCACCCTGGTACCCTGGCAAGTGGATGTCCCCTAGCCCAGAATCAGACATAGTCACCAGTAACACATCTGCATTGGTTTCCAAAACATACATCACTGCCATGCAGGAACACTACCATGCCCCAAAAGCCAGCACACTTCCTGTGACCATGGGTGATTTACTCATTGAATTTGGACAACAATCCTGTGTTGTGAAATAGCACAAGGCAAGAGTGAAGGCAACCTTTGGCTTTTAAAACAAGATTTATCTAACGTTGTTAAAAACAGTTATGGCAGCAATTTAAAAAGAATAAACAAGGATATTATCTTCAGCTGATTTTTTTTCTTCTTCACATTGAATGAGTTAAAATGAATACTCACTCCCCCTAAAATTGTGGCAAGATTTTTGCCACTGGAGCAAATTGAAGCAGGATTGAATTTCCACTCCTTGTGTTTTTCCTCTTGATTAAGTGAACGAAAGACATAAAATTCTGAATGCAGTTGAAGGATGGCAATGCTAAACCAACAGCTCCAAACAGAAATAAGCCACACCCAAGAACAGTATAGCTTCATGCAGTGTTTTGCATATATGATTTTCTTCTCCATAAGACTGATCCATTATTACAACATGATGAAAAAAAGAAAAATAGAGCATAGCATTTCAGTTCCATGAAGTCTTTCAAAAATTTCATTGGAACAGCATATTTCCTTCATATTGTGTAGATGGTCCTTGGAATAGGCTACTTTACAACATAGAATCCTAGAATGGTACGGTGCAAGGGACCTCAGGGATCATCTAGTTCCAACCCCCTGCCATAGGCAGGGACACCTCCCACTAGTACAGGGCACTCAAGNACCCCCTGCCATAGGCAGGGACACCTCCCACTAGTACAGGTCACTCAAGGCCTCATCCAGCCTGGCCTTCACCACCTCCAGGGAGGGAGCAGCCACAACCTCCCTGGGCAACCTGTGCCAGTGTCTCACCACCCTCACTGCAAACAACTTCCTCCTAACATCCAGTTTCAATCTTCCCTCTGCCAGTTCAAACCCATTGCCCCTAATCTTGTCACTGCAAGACCTTGTCAATAGTCCCTCCCAAGCCTTCCTGTAGACCCCCTTCAGATACTGGAAAGCTACTATAAGGTCTCTTTGAAGCCTTCTCTTCTCCAGGCTGCAGAGCCCCAACTCTCTCAGCCTGTCCTCATAGGAGAGCTGCTCCAGCAGCAGCAGAGCAAAAGGGCAGAATTCCCACCCTTGCCCTGCTGCCCACACTGCTCTTGATGCAGCCCAGGACTCGGTTGCTGTCTGCATGCTGGGCTGCATGCACGCAGTGCAGGCTCATGTTGAGTCTTTCATCAAACCAGACCATCAAGTATAGTGTTTTCCAAATAATGTTTTCTTTGAACATGTTTCATTTTACAACCAGTGAGATGCTTAACTTTTACAACAGAGCAGTTAGTTTGTTCTGTTTCAATAAAGCTGGCTTTTTTTTCTGTGTCATTCATTGTCTAATTATGCATATAAAATATAGTTAAAATTATATGCCTCCAAGAGTCTTGATTAAACTGTGACACTGCAATAATCCCAGTAGCACAAAGGGAGGGTTGCCCAGCTATGAATAGCTGGAATGTGGTAAAAGGATGATGTACAAAAAAAGCCTAGAAATGAGCTTGCATCCCTGCAGCTGTGCTTGCTCTACAGGAAGAGGAAGAAAAATCAGTTAAAACATCGTTTTGTGGTAATATCAGCAGCTGTGGGTCTGAATGCTGATGAAGATCAAGGAAGGTGCTGAGTGAGGAAGTGTTGCTTTTCTTGAATTCCTTGTATGATGAATTCATTTTTGAAAACTTATGATTTTTTTTCCTGAAAAATCTATCTTAGATTCATTTGTAGAGTAAAAAAAAATGTTTTGGTTTGGTTTGGTTTTTTTCTGAACAATTTACCTTAGATTCATTTGTAGAGTAACAAAAAATGTTTATGTTAGAGTTAAGAACCTGGATTAGGTCTAGTTATGAAATATATTTTGCCTGTTGTTTTTGGAGGCATTGAATCTGGAGTACTGTGTACAGTTCCAGAGCCCCTAGAACAGGAAGGACATGGACCTGTTGGAGAGGGTCCAGAGGAGGCCACAAAGATGCTCAGAGGGCTGCAGCAGCTCTGCTATGAGGACAGGCTGAGAGAGTTGGGGCTCTGCAGTCTGGAGAAGAGAAGGTTACCAGGAGACCTTAGAGTAGCCTTCCAGTATCTGAAGGGGGCCTCCAGGAAGGCTGGGGAGGGACTATTGACAAGGGCTTGCAATGCCAGGACACAGGGCAATGGGTTTAAAGTGGCAGAGGGGAGATTTAGACTGGATGTTAGGAGGAAGTTGTTTGCAGTGAGGGTGGTGAGACACTGGCACAGGTTTCCCAGGGAGGTTGTGGCTGCTCCCTCCCTGGAGGTGTTCAAGGCCAGGTTGGAGGAGGCCTTGAGTGAGCTGTACTAATGGGAGGTGTCCCTGCCTATGGCAGAGGGTTGGAACTAGATGATCTTTGGAGGTCCCTTCCAACCTTACCCTTCTATGATTCTATGATTCTATGAATACTGAGATTTAAAATGCGTCAGAGGTTGAAGGTAGATGAGCACTGAAGTGCATGTAGACAAACTATAAATTTGAAGGAGTTCATTGTGTTTTAGTACAAGAAAAGCAGCCAGTTTCTTACAGAGTTGGGCTTTTTTTTTTTTTTTCCCTTTCCTTTTTAAAACCAGTGAACTTTAAGGTCAGATCCAACTATAACTTACATTTTCTGTCATATAATTATCATATATACATATCCTGGAGAGCAGCCTCCAGTCAGTGACATCAACAGTTTACAGAGCAGTTGAACTAAGAATAACCTTAGAGAACTGACTTGTATCAACCTCTAAACAGTGTAAACAGCCTGTACTCAAAACAGTTTTCTTTTTCTTCATGAACACAAAGGCACGTGCATTGAATAAAAACAAGAACAGTATTCACAAAATACCAAACTATTCTGCTGAATGTTCACTTGACTAAATCTCAGAAGATGAGAGGAAAAAAAAAAAAGCAAACAAAAGAGGAAGACTTTGGGAAGAATAAGTGGTGCCTTTTAAAAAGGAGGATGAGGCAATACAGAAAACTGCTTCCTTGGGAAGATAAAGGATTAGTGGCATCAGCTTTGAAGAAGATACTTTCAGAAATATTTGTCTAATTGCACTTTTACTAAAGTAAAAAGTGCAAATCCAGTCCTGAGTGGTTTCAAAGATCCCAACCTTGTTCTCTTTCTATGTACTAATTTGAGGGCATGATCCTCTTGACGTCAGTGTGTGTCTAGCATTGAACATCTGTGGTTGCTGCATAAGTCCTCGAGTCACATCCTATTTCCCTTTCCCCTCCTCTCCATTTCTGCTGTTCCATTTATAGATTAGTTACTCAAAGAAGGGCTGTGGAGAGGTCTGTACTATTGTCAAAGTCCTTCAGAGATAAATATACAAAGAAATTGCAGAAAGAGCCTGAAACAAAATTTCCTTTATCACACCAGAGCACTATCAGAGAAGTCAGAGGGATTGGCTATTGTGGTTAACAGAGGCATTTCAACAAGAGGGGTACCCTTTCCCCCCTAATTCCATAAACTAGGTATTCTCCTTTGTGATTAAAATGCTGGCTCTCTCAGAGAAGAATGTTGTGTTGTACCAAAGTGGTTGATGACTAAGATGTTACTGAAGACACTGAAATTTTATATTCAACTTATCTGGCAACTTTAGAAAGACTGTACAGATCCCTCTACATTACCCATGCATCCTGGATTTCTTTGGGGGGAAAAAAAATTTAATATGTAACACAACAGCAGTCTGTATGACACTCACCAGAATCCCCAAATGGATAAATAAATGTAAATATTCATAATAAAAAAAAATGAACCCTCCACTTTCCAATAATAAATAATAGCTTATGCCTGTATCCTAACGATTGACAGGAGGTAATATGATGCTGCACATGGTTACCTTATGTAGACCTTATGTAGACCTTATGTAGACCTTTGAGATCCCCTGCCCTGCAATTTTTAGTTAGTACAGTCCTATCACAACGTTGCTCGGGTCTACAAGGCAGATACTGGGTCCAGCTGCATATCTACACTTGAGACTCTGATAGAGCTTGCTAGGCACAGCTCCAGCACAAATTAATGTATGAGGGAATTAATGTAGATATGCAATGGACTCTAGTTTTAATGGCTTTGTAAGACCTTAATTCTTGTCAATATCAAAAAGTGTAATTCCTAAGTATATTTCACTTTGCCATAGCAGAACACTGTGTTAATCCAGGCTATTGTCAAATGAATTGATTTCATTTTCACTGCTGAAAGAGATCCTTTGTCACTGCCAGTGCAAAACTATTTTGAAAACCTACCTTTATGTTATGCAACTGAGTTACTTTGCTACACTTTGCTTTTCAGTGAAATAAATGCTTTCTGGAAAAAAAAAAAAAAACCAACCCAAAAAAAACCCCAAAAAACTGGAAAAGGAAGATAAAGCCAAAAGTCTTTGAAGCTTCCTGAAAATGATAATTTCCCATGTTTAAACTAAATTTTCTTATAGAAGGTCCATCACATACAGAAACCCTAGGTAATAATTAAGTGACTTAAAACAGTTCTTCTCTATAACAATTGCATCTCTGTACTGCGCTTCTGCAGGGCTATTATTTCGCCTTGTGAAATCTACCAACAGCCATGAAGGCACAACTAACTAAAATATTAATGCTCTCACAGTCATTAAAAACATCTCAGTCTTCGTTCAGATCATGGGAAAGAGCTTATCTGGCCCAGGGCAGAGAGGGAACCCCCGCTGCAGGGACAGGAACAAGCAGTCATATGTAGGCAGAGCAAGCAGGAACCTCCTAAAGCAGGTTTGCTGCCAACAGCGGAAATATCCTTTCCACTGACAGGTAAATGTGCTCACAGAGATCTCCGTCCTTCACTTTCTTTCCTGTCCAGGCACTTCTTCCACCACACCCCCTTTAGCCCTGTCAAAAACTACCCTTGCTGCCTGAGCACTGGGTCAGGCTGGTGAGCTGGTTATTGTTTCCTAGACATTGTTTCACTTCCTTTACTGTATTTGCTCTTGCTCTTCGTCCATCTGGACCTGCCTGGATTAAGTTGAGAAAGCAGAAGACATTTTCAAAGTTAACTGTGAAGGAATTTCCTTGCCCTCTGGGAGACTCAGAAGGATGTTGAAGGACCATGAGTATTAAGAGATGTTACAGGCTCTCTCAGACAGTGGTTTCATGGCAGCTGAGACAACATAACAGCACGCTGTTTCTGGAAGAAGGACATCTCCCTCCCTGCTCTCTTCACCCCAAACACATATATCCATTTCTTTCTCCCTCTGTCTGCTCCCAGATGCATGGACCTACCCTTTCTTTTCACTAGCTCCATCTCTCCTCGGGCCCCTTTGGCAAGGACATATGCTATTAGTAGTTAGGACTTAATCTCTGTATCTTATTTATCTTTATATCTCAACCACACAGCTTGTGTGGGCTCTGGTCCAGTACTTGGAGTCAGAGAAAAGAATGGGCCCCATGACTCCTTGCTATAGACTCAGGGCTAGAGCCTCAGCTGACAAAATTGTTGCAGGTCCCAGTGGTTAATCTGAGGGTCTATGAGTCTTGATGTGAGTGCAAGTGAGGTGTGTGTTTGTGGAATGCACAGAGGGTGGGGAGGGTGGAACATGCAACTATTAAATGTTTCCATGAAAATCCGTGCTCCTCACAGACACTGGCTGTAACTGGTATGTACTATACAACCATACTAGCATGGAAATTGCAAATAGTTTTAAACAACAACAATGACAGACAAGAACCCTGGAATTTTCTGTCTGGGAGCTGATTTTTAAAGCCTTGAAAACAGGCACTGATGAAGTAACAGAGCAAGGAAATCTGTTTGGCTTTTGCTTTCCTTTGCACTGTCAGCTCACCTGCTTCAGGAATCACTCATGCTGTTTTGTGTCCCTCTTAACCCTGTTAAGAGAAGTATGTTTTTCATGCTAATGCTGTTATCACAAGAGCTGTTCATTCTACTACAGTTCAAGGTCTCTCATCTCTTAGCATGAAAACATTTTCTGCATGGTTATGAACATTATCCTCATTAGGAAGCTGGCAAATACATCTGAAATTGCTGAGAAAAATATTCTTTTACTCAAAATGTGAACCAAAGACCACTCATCTTACTTCCTGAGGCTGGAATTCCCCCCAACAAAACAAAAACTGGGTAAAAATTTTAAAATGTGCCATGCTTTGTAGAGCTGTTACCAGATACTATGGGCAGAATAAACAGCACAATCTACTGTTGTTTCAGCAGCCCACAGATATATGGGCTGTAATATGTAGTGAAGGGCTTCCCTGTCTGCCTTCAGGTTGCTGATCCATCTCCAGAGATTATCATGTTCTCAGAAGTTTCTCTGAAGATGCCTTTATTTGAAACTTGCAGGTACAGATGTCTGAAAATACTGTAGCCATCTTTGCATCACTCTGAAGAAAGGAAAGGCAGGAATGAAGACTTGGTGCTATTCTGAAGACAAGCAATGAGAGTAGTGTATTTTGAAAGGAATTGCATGCAATTTTATGAGCTGTACTTGGACAAAGGAAGAGCTTTGTGACTGAAAGTGCTAAATATGATCACCATGTTGTATTTTGGATGTACTCACAAACTGCCATACATGTCTATATCCAGGCAGGAAAGAATGAGTCCACTGCTGCAGGGTGAATTGTATTCTTTCATGCAAGCAAATGCAAGCTCCAGAGCCCTGACATAGTTTTCGTAACAGACATCTACTTGGTCACAATCTACCATTAGTGTATTCCCTGTTCCTCAGGGTATGGACTAATCAGCACACTTCATTCCTTGTGGTTATGTCTTTCATAAGATTCATGTCTTTTTAATTGTGTGTCACAGTTACGCACCTATATGGAAAGTTCATGAGATGAGATGGCAGACTGGTTAGAGCACTAAACCTGATTCACAGTCAATGAGTCTAACTCAGGTTTTTAAAAACACCCAGTCAAAGAGAATTCTGCAATTATTTCCACCTGAAGCCTATCATAAGGCTCCTACTGAGGAGACCTTATAATAGCCTTCCAATATTTGAAGGGGGCCTACAGGAAGGCTGGGGAGGGACTATTGACAAAGTCTTGTAGCCTTTCAGTATCTAAAGGAGGCCTACAGGAAGGCTGGGGAGGGACAATTTACAAGCTCTTGCAATGACAGGACAAGGGGCAATGGGTTTAAAGTGGAAGAGGGAAGATTGAGAGTGGATGTTAGGAGGAAGTGAGGGTGGTGAGACACTGGCACAGGTTGCCCAGGGAGGTTGTGGCTGCTCCTTGCCTGGGGGTGGTCAAGGCCAG
>VWZE01025761.1:80187-91164 GCA_013396675.1 Eubucco bourcierii | reverse complement strand
TGGAAGCCTTCTCTTCTCCAGGCTGCAGAGCCCCAACTCTCTCAACCTGTCCTCAGAGCAGAGCTGCTGCAGCCCTCTGAGCATCCTCATGGCCTCCTCTGGACCCACTCCAACACTTCCATGTCCTTCCTGTGCTGGGGGCTCCAGAAATGCACACTGTACTCCAGGTGGGGTCAAGATTGTTTTTTGTTTTTTTTTTTATTCTGTGTAAAAGGAAAAAGTCATCAAAATAATGATCAATACAAAAGGTGCAATATTTGTTCCAAATTAATGTTGTTAACAGTGATTAACAGTGTTCCAGTGACACTGGAACAGGTTGCCCAGGGAGGCTGTGGTTGGACAAGGCCTTGAGTGCCCTGTACTAGTGGGAGGTGTCCCTGCCTATGACAGTGGGCTGGAACTAGATGATCTTTGAGGTCCCTTCCAACCTTGCCATTCTATGATTCTGTAATTCTATGATTCTATGATTCTTCACTCACAAGATTGAGGAAACACAGTATCATTGATTAGGAGTTTATCTGTTTTCTAAACTGTGCTAAATTTGTGCTATGCAGTACTGAGATTATCTGAGGGACAAAATAAGAATAACAGTGCAGAAAAAACATTGCTTTCCCTGCACATGAAAAAGGTAGGAATTTATTCCAGACTCTTCAGTTTGATGTATTTCATAATCACACACGATACAGCAAATAGTTCATTCATTTCTGTACATCAGAAGTTCTCCTAATAGAAAATGTGTTTGCTAATTTTTTGGGGGGGTTTAAGTTGACAAAGCTTCTTGCCCTCCTAAAACCCAGTGAGGCTATTTAATGGGGCTGCATTTTGGGTTTCAGGTTGTGTAACAGAGAGGAAAATGAATTATGTCAATAACACTGTCAAAAAAAGTCAAGTCCCACAGGAATCCCTATGAATTCCTTCTAAAATCCTCTGTAGATCTGTAAACTATGTCATGATCTTACCCACCACATCGGTGAAGCATGGAGCTTATTTTAAATGACTGCATGCTGACAGTCTAATTCTGTTTTCACAAAGGTGAACTGGATCTCTCTAGAGCTGTCTCACAACACCAGAGGTGTCCATAGGGTAAATCAATTCCCCTGAGCAAATGAGTTGCAGGAGAAAACAGGAAAGCTTTGTACTGAATCTAACTTAGATAAATAAATACAGAAGAGTCTGTGCTCTAAAATCCACACATGGCATTAAACATGTAGGTTAATTTACCTTTTCTAAGAAGATATCTTTCCATTTAGTTCAGATCTACAAATTGGCAAGAACACTGCTACTGGTGATATTACTGTTGCCCATGTTCAATATCTTTGAAGGTTTCCAAATCTGTTGGGTTCATACAATTTCTAAGAATCACAAGAAAATGCTTTTTTTTTGTTGTTTTTTTTTTTTTTCCTTACTAATGATGATCAATACCTTAGAAATCCTTGTGGTTATCTGTTGCAAATTGTGGTTATCTGTTTATTCTTTCCTGTTTCATTCCTTCATTTTCTTTCCTGGTAATTGACTTCATTAAATTTTACTGAATATCTTGACATGTTCAGTGAAAGTTGGAGATTTAGAATAAAGGTTTATAACAGTCTCCACTATGGAGCTGAATGACAGCAATGCAGAGAATAATGAGGAAGGCATCCACTGACTTCACTAAAGTGACACTTACTAGGCAGAGATGTATCATGATCAGCCTGACTATAAAACCTTGGTGATACTTATACATCAAAATTAAATTTATTGTCTAAGTTCCAGTTCTAAATTCTTTTGACAGAGTAATTAGTGAGTACATTTGTTCAGATAATTTGAATGAAATCAGAGCTTGCAAGCATAAAATGTAAAAAGAAGTGTAAAAATATTTGATGATATCAAAAAGAAGTGTGGTCAGCAGGTTGAGAGAGGTGATTCTGACACTCTGGTCTAGTGAGACCTCACCTGGATTACTGTGTCCAGCTCTGGAGTCCTCAACATGGGAAAGACATGAACCTGCTGGAACAGGTCCAGAGGAGGACCACAATGATCAGAGGGTTGGAACACCTACCCCACTAAGACAGGCTAGGAGAGTTGGAGTCCTTCAGCCTGAAGAAGAGAAGACTCTGGAAAGGCCTTATGGAATTCTGTATTTGAAGCAGACCTGCAGGATGGCTGGGGAGGGACTGTTTACAAGGATGTGTAGCTACAGGAGAAGGGTCAAGGTTTTAAAGTAGAACAAAAAGATTTAGGTTGAACATAGGAAGAAGTTCTTCATAGTGAAGGTAGTGAAATGCTGAAACCAGTTAGAGATGTGTTGGAGGCCACATAGAATCATAGAATGGTAAGAAGGGACCTCAAAGATGATCTAGTTCCAACTCCCTGCCACCTCCCACTAGTACAGGGCACTCAAGGCCTCCTCCAACCTGGTCTTCAACACCTCCAAGGAGGGAGCAGCCACGACCTCCCTGGGCAACCTGTGCCAGTGTCTCACCACCCTCACTGCAAATAACTTCCTCCTAACATCCAGTTTAAGTCTCCCCTCTGCTAGTTTAAACCCATTACTCCTCATCCTGTCATTGCAAGCCCTTATAAATAGTCCCTCCCCAGCCTTCCTGGAGGCCCCTTTCAGATACTGGAAGGCTACTCTAAGGTCTCCTGGAAGCCTTCTCTTCTCCAGGCTGCAGAGCCCCAACTCTTGTAGCCTGTCCTCATAGCAGAGCTGCTGCAGCCCTCTTAGCATCTTGGTGGCCTCCTCTGGACCCGCTCCAACAGCTCTATGTCCTTCTTGCATCCCCAGGGACAATCAGTGTCAAACGTGATAGGGCTCTGAGAAACTTGATCTAATTAAAGATGTTCCTGCTTACTGCATGGGTATTGGACAAGATGACCTTCTAGGATCCCTTCCAACTCAGTGCATTCTAAGGTACTACAAAATCCTGACATATCTGAGCATGGTAGAAGATAAAGGAATGAATCTCCAATAGGCTGTGCAACAGTTTCATATCTTCCTGCTGCTAAAATTGTATTAGTGATATGTATACAAGTCTTTATTGTATACAAGTCTTTATTGTGGTAGCATTCTCACCTGGGAGGAAATCAAAGAAAATGTCATGCTGCACAAAAGGGATTCTATAGTAAGTGAAATGAGGGGGGACCTACTTGCTGTCTACAACTAGCTGAAGGGCGGTTGTAGCCAGGGGGAGGTTACCTTCTTCTCTCAGGCAAGCAGCACCAGAACAAGAGGACACAGTCTCAAGCTGTGCCAGGGGAAGTTTAGGCTGGAGGTGAGGAGAAAGTTCTTGCCTGAGAGAGTCATTGACTGCTGGAATGGGCTGCCCAGGGAGGTGGTGGAGTCAGTGTCCCTGGAGGTGTTCAAGGCGAGTTTGGACGTGGCACTTGGTGCCATGGTCTGGTCTTGAGGGCTGTGGTGATGGGTTGGACTTGATGAGCTTTGAGGTCTCTTCCAACCCTGGTGATACTGTGATACTGTGATGCTGTGAGAAGATTGCTAGGCCAAGAACTGAAGGGTTACTAATGTCAAAGCTACAGCTGGCAGTTGGTCCTACCTCTCACAGTAAGTCTGCAAAGCAGAGGGAAAATAAAGGTGTTGTTTTACTAAGTGTAGTTTGCAACAACAACATAGTATTTCTAACTGATGTCTTTCTCACCCAATTGTCCATCCCCTGCAGGAATGTGTTTTCTCATTGCATGGTTAAAAGATGTGGCCTGCTGAATGCACATTGGAGAGTGGAATGGAATGAAAGTGCAGACAGTTATCCTTTGGGATGCTGGTAATGGAAGCACTTTTAAGATAGTTCTCATTGTTTCCAGTGGAGTGGAGCATAGTTGAAAATCACTGAAAACTGACATATCAACATTTGCTAGTGTGTTATTATTCATTAAAATCTAAACAGTATTTTCTTCTGCTTTCTATGCAGTTGCAGCAATCCATGTCACATACCAGAAATTTTCTGAAAATGTGACAGAATATTACTGTCCTGGAGGTATGGAAAATGGGATGGGGAGTTTGTCCCAGAAACTAAAAAGGGAGAAAAAAACCCAAAACATAAACACACAGAAATCCAAACCCACCCACATATTTTTTTCTCTCTCTCCCAAGCTTTCCTATTTAAGAAATGTATAATTATTTTATTATTCTATACAAAAATTTGCAAATGTAATTGAAGTGCACTGATGCAAGGAACTAAAAACATATTGCTATTCTTCCTTAGGACCCCACATGAACCAAATCATCCATTACTAGCTTCTGATATTACTTCTGTCACTGAGGTTTGGGTAAAGAGCAGAGCAGCTTTCCCCTGGAAGGTCCTAGGATGCTTTACTTAATCTTCCGCCTCCCACTCTGGGTCTCACTCGCATATTTCAGTTTCTCTCCCTGTGTGGCCATACTGGGAGCACTCACAAGCTAAATTCACAGGAAAGAAACAAAGAAGAACAGGAACTATTCAAGAACCTCCCTGGTCAGATTGAATAATGCTCCTGATTTGTTAAGCCCTAGATGATGACTGAGCTTCCCCAGTGTTATTATTTTATCATTCTTTTGAAATCATAACTTAATGCTTTTCTTCTCCATGAACTAGTGCACTGAACACAGTAACTTAATAGTGAAGTACTAGAAAAAAAAACTTTAACATAAACATATAATAATAATTTAAATGTACAGACATATGTTTATGATTATTGTTACAAATGCCTTTTGGGAAGGCCACATGGAATTTTTTTTTTTTTTTTTAATTTATGTTTAGCTGTTGTCCAAAATTCAGGGTTCTGTTAAANAAAAAAAAAACTTTAACATAAACATATAATAATAATTTAAATGTACAGACATATGTTTATGATTATTGTTACAAATGCCTTTTGGGAAGGCCACATGGAATTTTTTTTATTTTTTTTTTAATTTATGTTTAGCTGTTGTCCAAAATTCAGGGTTCTGTTAAATAAATTCAGCCTGAATCTTTCTGAGTCTCCATGTGAAGAAAGTATAGAGTTTCAAAACAGACCAAGTCTGGTCATAACACAACAGGATCAGAGACACACTTCTGCCACAAGGGAAAGAACTTCAAACAGCAGGGTGCCAGTCTGTCAGCACTTATCACTCAGTGGGTTATGCTATCTTTCCAGTAGATTCTCCTTCCAAACTTATACTTCAGCACACTCCTGACCTTGCTGCATATGGTCTGTTCAGCAGAGATCAAGTCTGCATCACGTAAGACTCATTATCATCTCATGGTTTTGTTCATTGTGAGTTGAAATTATTTACTCTGCAGTTTTGACAACATGCACAGGGAGGAAGGAATGAAGAAAAGTCTAACCAAGAGAAGGTTATGCTGCAAAGGCAAGGAGCAAACATCTGTTCATGAATGATTGCTACTGTATCTGTTTGACGTGCAAATTTCCATCCAAAAATGGGATGGAAACTGAGATGGCAAGGCCATATTGCACTCCAGCTAAAAAAGTGTTTCAGATCAAGAAAAACAGGCAAGGCTGCATCACTCTGGCCTGCTTTGTATAGATTTTTTTTTTTCCCTCCTGTGAAACATTCCATTTGCTATTCAAGTCAAGACAAGAAAAGAAACATTTTTAACCTTAAAGGTCTGACATAAGTCTACAGAATTAAATAGCCTAGGCTGAAGTGAGGCAGTCTTTACAGGTCTCAAGTAGCTACCCTTTGTTCCCTCTTAACAGTACAGTATAGTCAAGGAAAGCACTGCAAGATGCAAGCATACAGGGGAGAGCAGATTTAAATGCCTTTATTTGCATTGAAATCTATTCAGGGCAGGGCCACGTGGTATTAAATACCCTATACATAAAGAGCAAGCATCAATACTTTCCCTGATGAGCTTACATTTGTGAAGACAAAACAAACAAAAGATGGGTGGAGGGAAAGCTTCTGTAATTACAGGAATATGGTACAGTAACACCCCACCCCCCCCAGTACAGCTCTGGCCTGAACTTCCAGCCCCCAGGTCTAAGACTATATTAATAACTAAAACGTGCCAGACACTATTTGTAGATCCAGAGACAGAGAAGCCTGGCACAACTTCTGTCTGGACAGCTAAACCCTCGTTACCTCCAAAACCAAGTGGTATCATCGATATTGCCTCCTGGGAGCCTTCCACATCCTCTTCAGCTTATGATAATACGATCTGGAAGTGTGCTAGTTGCCAAGAGGGAAAAAAAAAAAAACCCAACAAAACAAACCAACAACAAAAGGGGAAAAAAAGTCCAGTGAGCACGTTAACATCACAGGCTATTGCAGGCCAGCACTATATTTTTGGCCTTGTTTAGCTTGCAAATACAGATGTGACCCATCTGTCTCCTCAGCGGTCTGCTTCAAAAGCTTCTGCATCCACAAGGGAATCGTGCCACTAACACCATCAGCAGTGACAGAGCCAGCAAAGCATCCCATAGGGTTTTGGCACTTAAAAAGTACTGTCTTTGATTTTGTAGTTTCTGTGGAAAATACGAGACGTGGCAAAACCATGCGAAATCTTCCAGCAGTATGGACATGGGGTTTAAATCAGACTAACGTGACCATAAGGAGGAATTAAAAAGGGAAGGGCACTCCAGGTTTTGTGAGGGTGTGGGCAGGGAAATTACAGGTGAAATCTTTGAAATCCAGTTGGTTTTAAAAAACAGAGTACTAGGCTAAAACATCTTCTGGGTGTTTTTGTTTTGTTTTGTATTTTTTGTGGGTTGTTTTGGGTTTGGGTGATTTTTTTTTTTTTTTTGCTTGTTTGTTTTGTTTTGTTTTGTTTCTTCTGTTCTTTTGATCACTGAAACTGTTTCCTGAAAAGCTTTGACAAATTTGGGAAAACCAGCAAACAGCAAATAACCACTACAGCGTGCACAAGTGTTATAGAATCATAGAATGGTAAGGTTGGAAGGGACCTCAAGGATCATCTAGTTCCAACCCCCTGCCATAGGCAGGGACACCTCCCACTAGTACAGGTTACTCAAGGCCTCAAGTGTTCTCCTACAAAATCCTGCTCAAGGGCATGCACTTAGAGCAGAAATTCACTGACTTCTCTAAAGATCTTAAAAAAAAAAAAAAAAAAAAATTAAAAAAAAAGAAAGGGAGATGATAAAAGCCATGCAGTTGGCACTGCGACAGAGACGCTATCAACCTCCAGTAGTTGTCATGACCCTTATGCTACCTGTCAGCACTTCTTGTCTTCTGCTAAGGACCTGTTCATGGAGTCACTGTCACTTTAAAAACCTTGNAACTTTCTCCTCACCTCCAGCCTAAACTTCCCCTGGCACAGCTTGACACTGTGTCCTCTTGTTCTGGTGCTGCTTGCCTGAGAGAAGAAGGCAACCTCCTCCTGGCTACAAGCACCCTTCAGGTAGTTGTAGACAGCAAGTAGGTCTGCCCTGAGCATCCTCTTCAGCGGGCTAAACAATCCCAGCTCCCTCAGCCTCTCTCCATAGGGCTGTGCTTGAGGCCTCTCCCCAGCCTCGTTGCCCTTCTCTGGACATGCTCAATCACCTCAATGTCCTTCTTCAATTGAGGGGCCCAGAACTGGACACAGGACTCAAGGTGTGGCCTAAGCAGTGCAGAGTCCAGGGGGAGAATGACCTCCCTGCTCCTGCTGGCCACACTATTGCTGATGCAGGCCAGGATGCCATCGGTCTTCTTTCAGTGCTGCTGTACTTGCTGGAAGTGTATTTACACAACTGAGGGCAGAAGGCTTACAATGTAATGAGAGTGAAAATGGAAAATAAGCTTTTATGATGGTATAGACAATCCTGTGTGCTGAATTCCTTGTTTGCTTCCACCACACTCAGATGAAGAGATTAATAACAATTAAGGAATCAGCAAAATTATTTCTAGCATACTCTCATTATATTCAGAAGATGAAAGTTTTTTTTTTTGTTTGTTTGTTTGTTTTTTTAACCAAATCAATTAATGAGAAAGACAAACAAATAATCAGTGTGGATTTCCAGAAAATGTCAGGAAATGTTTTATGGCAAAGAACAGTGCTTTTGCCATTCAGCTGCTGTTTTAACAATTCATAAGTACTGAGCATCTGCAGCAGCTTCTCTTATTCAAACAGCTTTGGGGATGTTTCTCTTAATCTTGGGCTCACTCTTGACTGGGGATTCTTTTCCCAACCTCCAAGTGTGAATGATATGAATAAAGATTGCACAACTGCTTACCTCTTCTCTTCTTGCTCAGGTTATTTGCCTAAGTCTTCCTCAGAGCAATGAAAGAAACCTTTCCCTCATCATGAGTGTATTCGGATCTGTGGAAATCAAGGACTCAAGTCTTTCTATAAGCATTTATAAAGTCTTGTGCAGAACTGAAGGACTGTGCTTAGGTCATGAAGAAACTCTGAGATCAGGAGTCACCAGTTTATCTGATATATAAAGAATCAGGAGTCTGACTTGCACAGGTTTCACAACTTATGCCTCCACAGATGCTGGACCTCCCAAAAGATAACAAAAATAAAGTATGTGATGCTACATACATAGAGAAGACTACCTCTGCCAGCAGCAGGAACGGCTCCAGCTGAAGCATAAAATGCATCTGCTAATGCATGTGCTGAGGAAAGCAGATAAAGTTTCCTCTTTGTTTTTCTGCACATGTATCTTGTGCCTGTAGATGCTGTTTCAGGTTTAGTAGACTGAATCAAATTCTTTGAAGTTAAGGCAAATGTCTTTGTTTCTTTACCATAGAATGGTAAGGTTGGAAAGGACCTCAAAGGTCATCTAGTTCCAACCCCCTGCCATAGGCAGGGACACCTCCCACTAGCACAGCTCACTCAAGGCCTCCTCCAACCTGGCCTTAAACACCTCCAGGGAGGGAGCAGCCACAACCTCCCTGGGCAACCTGTGCCAGTGTCTCACCACCCTCACTCTAAAGAACTTCCTCCTAACATCGAGTTGCAATCTCCCCTCTGCCAGTTTAAATCCATTGCCCCTTGTCCTGTCATTACAAGACCTTGTCAATAATCCCTCCCCAGCCTTCCTGGAGGCCCCCTTCAGATACTGGAAGGCTACTCTAAGGTCTCCTCGAAGCCTTCTCTTCTCCAGGCTGCAGAGCCCCAACTCTCTCAGCCTGTCCTTATAGCAGAGCTGCTGCAGCCCTCTGAGCATCTTCATGGCCTCCTCTGGACCTGCTCCAACACTTCCATGTCCTTCCTGTGCTGGGGGCTCCAGAACTGCACACAGGTCTCCAGATGCAGATGGGGCCAGATGGGGCCAGACACAATGAGATATGAACTGGCAGCATACTGACTGCTCTGCATTCACATCGCAGTGAAGTGTGTGTTAGAAGACTTGGAATTAGAAAGCACCTCACTTCACTTGGAAACCAGCCTTAGGACATACACCACTGTGTGTCTGGCCTTGCAGGGTGTTAATGTGAAGAAGATACACATTGCTATTCTAGTTTAACAGCATGCTGACTTCCACAAGTAAAGAAACCTTATCAGGTCAGAACAGGCTTCAGTACTGGGTGATACGAGTTTCTTAGAATAATTCTGGGGAGATCTGCTGTATGCTAAGCATGTCCTCTGGCTTCCCTGGGACTTACACCTGGGTCACAGCAGAGGTCACCTCATGAAATACGTTCCATTCATTTCATCACTGTTGATATTTTGTTTGAAATTACCTCAGTAAGGTAGAACAGAAAAGAAAGTTTCTGTAGGGAAAGAGAGGTGATGGTCTCACAGTATTCAAACAAATGATGAGATAAAACACTGTTTCTGGTACCACACAAATGTGGTTCTCCCCTTGTGGGACAGCAGCCTTGAACTCTAATTAATGAAAACAATCCTACATCAACTCTGAATTATCTGTAAAGCCTGTCTATGTTTTCATTTCAAAACTTACAAGCAGAGCTTATGGACAGCCTGTGGGAAACATACAGGTTAAATCATAGAATCATAGAATAGTAAGTTTGGAAGAGACCTCAGAGATCATCTAGTTCCAACCCTCTGCCATAGGCAGGGACACCTCCCACTAAGCTCACTCAAGGTCTCCTCCAACCTGGCCTTGAACATATCCAGGGAGGGAGCAGCCACAACCCAGGGAGATCCCTGGGCAACCTGTGCCAGTGTCTCACCACCCTCACTGCAAGGAACTTCCTCCTAACATCCAGTCTAAATCTCCCCTCTGCCAGTTCAAACCCATTGCCCCTTGTCCTGTCATTACAAGACCTTGTCAATAGTCCCTCCCCAGCCTTCCTGGAGGCCCCCTTCAGGTACTGGAAGGCTACTCTAAGGTCTCCTGGAAGCCTTCTCTTCTCCAATATATTACACATCTTTCAAGAACAATTTTTGGATAATCATAAAATGTTTCCCAGACTTCAGATTGTTAGAAGGACATTTGATCCACATCTGTAATAAACAGACCACAAGAAACCTTTAACAGTTGCCCCTATATTGAATCCAGTAGCTTGCTTATGAACCAACATTTATTCTACAAGTAGGATTCCATTTCTGGAGACAGCAAGAAAACAAAATTCTGCAACATCCTTTCTATTTAATTGCCTTACCCTCGTTCTTGATTTGAAAAAGACAAAACTCCTGCATCAGAATGAGAAAGATTTGCCCTATCACCCATTTTCAGAACAAAGAAGCATGCATATTCTGTGTCAGTCTCCAACCAATGTCTTCTGAACCTCAAGAGGAACACACTTCTTCTAAGTTATACACAAACCAGAGAACCATACACACCATCCTATCTCTGTAGAGAATGAAAAATAAGTACTTAGCCAGCAAACTGCCAAAAACTCAGATATCCATGTTGGGACTTTCTCCCAGTACAGCAGAAAAGCAGGAGGTGGAATTGACACCTACACAAGAAAAGGCACTCACATCACACAGTATCACAGTATCACCAAGGTTGGAAGAGACCTCAAAGCTCATCAAGTCCAACCCAATACCACAGACCTCAAGACCAGACCATGGCACCAAGTGCCATGTCCAAACCTGCCTTGAACACCTCCAGGGACGCTGACTCCACCACCTCCCTGGGCAG
>VWZE01025761.1:61491-79886 GCA_013396675.1 Eubucco bourcierii | reverse complement strand
ATCCCTTTCTGTTTGGCTGCTCTCCAGCCACTCCCACCCCAGCCTGTAGCTCTGCATGGGGTTGTTGTGGCCAAAGTGCAGCACCTGGCACTTGGATTTGTTGAGCTCCATCCCCTTGGACTCTGCCCATCTGTGCAGGCGGTCGAGGTCCTGCTGCAGAGCCCTTCTGCCCTCCAACCCAGCAACATCAGCCCCCAGCTTGGTGTCAGCTGCAAATTTGCTGGGACTGAAGTCACATCAACTTGAGCACACTCAAAAAGAGTTGTGAACAACTGTTGGCTACACTGTGGAGTTGGCAACAATCTTCTCTAAGAGTGGTGGCACACACAGGCTAAGCCTGGCCATCTTTTCACAATGTAATATGTAGGTATCTTAAGTCAGAGTCTATCAGTGGGATTTTAATAACATTGGTAGGGAAAAAAGCTACTGATCTTCTAGGAGAAAACACACTGACTGAGGGTCCTAGATAGACTTGAGCAAAATGTCCCAAGGTACTTAGTAGCTCTACAGAACAATTTTTTCCCTATCATGTCAATCATTAATTCCTCCATCCCCTACTTGTGTTCACACCTCTTCTCCCTTGTGGCTCAAGGACTGAAGAGACAGCAGAACGTTAAAAGGGTCATGCCTTCCAAGTATCAAAATGCTATTTTGCTGACAAAAGAATGAAAACAATCAGTGCAGTGCCTCCTACAAGGCCTTGTGAGATTACCCCAGGGCCATCATCACAGACCATTGTAATCTCTGTTGATGCTTTCGTCAAAGATAACAAGGCTACTTGTATTCAAAGCCACTTTGCCCCAGTTATTATGGTCTTACATACAATTTCACTTATAAAGATAAGTGTAGCACTTTATAGATGGTCTAATAGCTTATCTTGGAAATGTCAGATCCCACTTTCCATCATGTCACATGAATTCCTGGATGGAAAACAAAACGCATTCCAAACTGTTCTTCTCACAACACTTTAGTGGCATTTACCTTGTTTGCCTGGAAAAGGAAGGAAGGAAAGAATAGAAAGGGTGGAAAGTACTTTTTTGAAAATGTCATTTATTAAAGCAGATTTTATTATCTTTAAAGCAGAGTGGTGACCTAGGATAAAAATAGAAACAAAGCCTGTCTTTATGAAGAAAATTGCTACCCACATTTCAGCAGCGGTGTATTTCAGCAGTAGAATAACCAGGCTTGTGGTATTGGTGGAATGCAGGTTATGGTGAATGCAGCTGCTTTTGCCATTGTTATGAAAACCTGACACAAACCCTGAAATCTCTTTGAATTGTCTCCCCTTAACAGCTTAACACTTGCCATTAAGACTGAACAATGTTAACAGTTTTCTTAGAAGGATCAATTCTCTTACTTTTGGGACTGATATTCCAAAAATTACACCAAATCAGCTTTTCCTTAAGGCCTTGAAAATTCTCCTGTTAAATGTACAAAATAATAAATTGATTCTTAAGCTACTTGGATTTCATCACCTTGGGGAAAATCTCAGTTCTGACAACATTATGTATTGTAGAAGAGACCACATAGCAGGCCACAATGATTCAGGAGGTAGTTATGTAAAGCATTTTTGTCTCTTTAAATTGTTCTAGCCAAAAGATTACATTAATAACAGAGATTTATGATCTTAACTCCCTCTTCAGTCAGCCAGGTTCAGCATTAGAGACAAATATAAAACCTGTTTTCTGCTGTTAACCAGGCCTTGCATGCAGCCAAACCTGGTTAATGGTATGTCCCTCATGATACCTGAGTCAGTGGGTGCACATACATCAAAGTCATGATTATTCCAAGCTCCAAAGTACCTGTAGTATCCAAAACCAGGCATTGCTCTGCCTACCTGACTTGCAAAGTGGAACATCAGCCTTATGAGGAAAGGCTGAGGGAGCTGCATTTCTTTGCCTTGGAGAAGAGAAGATTGAGGGGTGACCTCGTTTGTGTTTATGAAGATGTGAGGGCAAATGTCAAGAGGACAGAGTCAGGCTCTTTTCCTATTTTCAGTGATGTCCAATAACAGGACAAGGAGCAATGAGTGTAAGATAGAGCACAGAAGGATCCATCTGAACATAAGGGAAACATTTTTCACTATGAGAGTCAGAGAACACCAGAACAAGCTGCACAGAGAGCTTGTGAAGTCTTCTCTGGAGACATTCAAAACCTGTCTATGCATTCCTGTATGACCTGCACTAGATGACCCTGCTCTGGTAAAGGGTTGGAAAAGCTGATCTTTCATGGTCCCTTCCAGCCCCTAATATTCTGTGATTCTGTGAAAGCCAGGATGGGCTTTGAGCATGCCCAGTTCTCCTATAATCTGAAACCAGAAGATTTACCTTACGCAATATATTTTCTCTAGAAGCCCCAAAGTTAGTGCACTCCATCAGCACCAGCAACAGGCAAGGTTGTACTCCTAATGTTTCATTAATATACATATATATATATATATATGTAAAACTTCAGTATCAGATATGGAATATCACTATTTCTACCAAAATATTAACTGGAACAGGTCTAGTAAGAGAAATCTTATCCCTGAAATGTGACACTCTAACCACATCAAGCCACAATCCCTTTCTGTTGGGCTTTTGACAACAGAGGACTTGCAACAAATGGAACCATGGTGGTTGATAAAACCATGATGCCAAGAAACAGCAACATATGCTTAAAACTGCACTTGCATTTCACCTAAGGCAGGAGTAATGTAATTAATTTATAGGAACATTAGGCCAAATTTGCTATTTATCTTTTGCAACAGATAATATTATAATGCAAATTCACCTTTGCTCTCATGCTTGTACCATTGCACAATAGGAAAACAGGCAGAGACCTCTGTTCATACTATGAAACTAAAATGGGTTTATCACTTGTCTTCTTGAAGACTCCACATGTCTTAGTATTCTATGCCTTCCACTGTGGTTGAAAGTAGGTTTTGTGTTTTTGTTTAAATGGTTAAGTCACTGGTGCCAGAGACAAGAAAACTTTCAGTGTAGCTAATAAATAAGAATTTATCTGAATGAGAAAAGGGCACTCCTTTAAACAAATAAGTGTACAAAACAGAAGTGATAAATCATTACTACCCACATCATAGAATCATAGAATGGTAAGGTTGGAAGGGACCTCAAGGAGCATCTATTTCCAACCCCCTGTCATAGGCAGGGACATCTCCCACTAGTACAGCTCACTCAAGGTCTCCTCCAACCTGGTCTTGAACCCCTCCAGGCAGGGAGCAGCCACAACCTCCCTGGGCAATCTGTGCCAGTGTCTCACCACCCTCACTGCAAACAACTTCCTCCTAGTCTAAATCTAGTCTAAATCTCCCCTCTGCCAGTTTAAACCCATTGCCCCTTGTCCTGTCATTGCAAGACCTTGTCAATAGTCCCTCCTCAGCCTTCCTGGAGGCCCCCTTCAGATACTGGAAGGCTTCTCTAAGGTGTCCTGGGAGCCTTCTCTTCTCCAGGTTGCAGAGCCCCAACTCTCTCAGCCTGTCCTCACAGCAGAGCTGCAGCCCTCTGAGCATCTCCATGGCCTCCTCTGGACCCGCTCCAACAGTTCCATGTCCTTCTTATGCTGGGGGCTCCAGAACTGCACACAGGACTCCAGGTGGGGTCTGAGGAGAGCAAAGTAAAGGGGCAGAATCCCCTCCCTTGCTCTGCTGGCCTACTTAAAAAAATTGTATTTTCACACTCTCCACTGCTTGTCATTGCCCTTCTCTGTATTTCCCACTCTCAAAGTGTAGCCGTTTAGCTCTTTTGATATCAAAGGATGTTGTGAACAACTTTCCTTCATTACACTGTTCTAAAGCCTTTTAATATAAGCCTTCATAAAACCTCACACATGTGCATCATAAAATTACAGGGAGTAGGTTCCATATGAAACATTCACTATATTTCTTATGAAATATAGCAGAGATTCAGACATTAAACATGAGAGCAACAGACATTGTTTTAATTCTTCATTGTGGAAGGAAAAAAAAAAACCAAAACTTTGCCTTCGGTTGAGAAAGAATTTTTTACATACTCCCTCTCTGCAGTGTCTTCATTGCAAAGCCAAAAAAGGATTTTAAATAGACAAAAAGAAACCACAATTATATGGAGTGTATCATTGATAAATTCCAGGGGAGTATAACAAGCTAGGTAGTCACATACCATCAGATCTAGCTGTTCAAAATGTTAAAATTCTAGCCAAGATTAAGCTGGAATATTTGTCCACATCAGCCCTCAGGATCGCATTTAACTTTTAAAAGACTTGATCTGACTCCAGATTTAGACTTTAGGAAAGTACTTCTTTCAAGAGAGCATTTTTACACAGCAGTCTGTCTTTAAACATGTGCTTAAGTCCCTTGAAGTCTGTAAGTACAGAGAGACTGAGAACAGGGACAAGTCTTTCATTTCATGACAGCCTTAGTTTTGTATAATTTTCAGTTAATCCTAGGCTTTCTGTTTCCAGTGCATTTAGTCCTGAGTTGTACTGATGTAAGATGAATGTCTCTTAAGATTTTTGGAAGGGGACATTCCTGGAAAAGCAGCAACTTCTCTCCTCCCCATTCCACCAGAAGAAAACCAATAAGGAAACAACAACAGCAAGAACAAAACCTCTGAATATCATTAGAGTATGCTCAGATGTTACAGAACTTTTAAACCTTTCTTCTGCATGACATCTACCTTCTGTAAAGTCATCTACAGCCCAACTACATTGGAAATGATTTAATTATGCATAGTTGTCCTGCTTTTAAACCGACCACATTAAGAAAGCAAAAATGTCCCACGACTCTTCTTTCTGTTTATGATACCACAGGAAGGAAAAGATGTACAAAAAGGATCTGCTGAATAACTTACGAAGTAATTCATACAGTTCTGAAGGTTCTCCTGAGTTACACGTCTCCGTGTCCACATAAGCTCAAAAGCATGAATTTGTCTCTAACTCTATATATTCTGAACCCTTTAGGGATCCCTTCAGGATCCATTCTACAAATTAAGGTTAAAATAAGTGCCTCTAATATACAGTGCTCAGTCTGAGCAGTGAAACTGACTGTTGGGTAAACTGTTAGGTACTAGTAGAGCTCTGAACCTTAATCACATTTTCCAGTTACACTGCAGGGAAGTGCAATGATTCAGTTAAGGATAATATAATATTCTAAACTTAAATACCACACCCCTCGCTCTGATAGTCAAATTGAGTCAATGATTCAACCCAGATGAGAATCCAGGTTCATCTTGGCTTGCTGTTATCTCTTCTGCTCATTAGGTTATATGACTTCCATAAATTATTTTGGAGTTCCCGTTAAAAGAAAATAAATCCACATGATGTTAAATGCTGCCTCCCAGCTGTAATGCAAACTGGAATTTTGGACCACAGCACTGTTCCCTGACTCATCCTGGATTCTCTCCATGTGACGTTAGATCAGACGTTGAGCTGAGGAGGGTGGAAGAGAAGGGCTGCTTGTTGTTTTTTTTTTTAATCACCCACTGTCAGATAACACGTGGATGTTCACACAGCCTGTCTGTAGGATGGGAAAGAAAACACAGTGCCAGAGAGGGGCCTTTCTGAATACACAAGAACAGAAAGAAGATAAAAGGACTCGAGATTTATACAGGAATCATTAAAACACTGCCTCACTGACGTTGCTAAGTTTAAAAAAATACATAAAGCCCAGACAGAAATGTTGGAGTGAAGCAGGAAATTCTGTTGAGAAGTACAACAGAGGTGCAGTGCCATATTTATATATATATAAAAAGATTAAATTAGTACACCTGTGGAGCAACAATTTGCTTCACACATATTTTAAATACAGGCACCACGCTTCACATTTCTTGGGCATGGCTTTGCTATGAACTTCTCTGTTGCTTGTTTGTACCTGGAGAAAATCCAGAAAGCAAGGAAAACAAACACATCACACGTGCAGTGTGTTTGTTTGATTTGTGATGCTCAGCAAGCACCTCAGCCATTTCCCATGGGTTAAAAAATGATGGCCCAAATATAGTTCTGGCTATCCCACAGGCCATCTTGCCAAGAGACAGCAGTGGGAAAGCCTGCTTAACCAGCACTGAAGGATTCCCCCATCTAGGAAACCTCAAAGAGGTGGCTCAGTGGCCAGTTTCAGCACTGGGGGTTTCAGCCAAAGAAATGCCGGCATGTGCTGGGAATCCAGCTAATTCCCAGATGATGAGTCAGCTTCTCTGAAGCCACAGGTAACTGGTATGTCTACATTGCAGTGGGGAACAGTGAAGAGATACTTGTGATTACTTCTGTTATTTTTAACAGGAAAAAGAAGAATGAGGAAAAAAAGCAAAAGAGGGATTCAAAAAGAATCTTGGAGTATATCATTACTCCGAGCACTGTAAGCTGATGCTCACAGAGTTATGCTGAATGATTATGACCTTCTGCAAATTGAACTGTAAAGGTCTTGGCTATGTGGGATGTTTGCACCTCCACTTCTCTGGTGGAATACAGATGCTGAGTATATCCCTTCTGCTAGGACCAAAGTAAGGACCATGTTTGTTATGAATATTTCATTCCTTGCCTTTGCTTTTTAATACCTTGATGTTTACAGTGTTGGTGTGGTTTAACTATCATTATTTAATCTCCGAGTAACAATGATGTAGTATCCTTAGACACTTTAAAAGGATCTTTCCCAATGAGCAACATTTATTTCCATTTAATCTTCTAGTTTAATTAAAACTCTTTTTTTTTTTTTCCCTAGGACCTTGTTCCATTTAATTCAATTTCAAACTCCCAAGAGAATTTCACAAGTGCAGTACAATTTGCATAAGGAACACAGCAGTATCTACAGTGATAACATCATTTCTCTAGAAAAACAAACAAACAAACAAGCAAAAATGCAAATCCAAGAAAAACAAATCCATTGGGAAGTGGAGTGGCATCAGCATTATAACAGTATTTTGAAAGGTTGGTTGATGACACAACTTGCAGTTGGAAAGAAGCAGGCAAAGGCTTGGGAATGGGGTCCAAAAGAGGTATCACTCTTCTGTGGATCTGACAGCAGCTACTCGCTAAGACAAGGCAGAGGCCAATAATATAAATTGAAATTATGTTTTTCTGAGATTTAGTCACCTTACTCAGCATTGTTGAAAGGCACTTCTCTCTTCCTGGGATTCCTCAAAGCATCTTACCTGAGCTCTTGTAATTGCACTCATCTTCAGATTTTGAGATGCAGCAGAGGATAGTGGTGATACTGCTATTTGCACTTCTTGCTAAAGCACTCCATAAACAGAGCCCACATCCTGGGTGTGTGGAAGACTTTGGCTCAGAGCACATCTGCCTGGTCTGAAGCATGTCTCTCCAGAGCTTCAGCACTGCACCCAACAGAGTGTTTGCTCTACTGTCCATACCCTGAGAATCCCCATTGAATTGCTCCAGTGGTGAGAAGAGGGAAAATAAATTTAGTTCCTGGAGCTCAGGCCAGTCAGGATGTACAAGCCAAAATAAAGTTCAAATAGAAGTGAAACCAGGCTGCTCAGCCTGATCAAGTCTGAAATGATTCAATCTATGAAGCATTTCAGAGCAGGACTTATTTTGGAAACTTTAAGAAAAAAAAAAATGTGTGACACCTGCAGAATTTAGGTATTTGTGTTTCACATTAAGATTACAATTACGGATGAGAATATCCCAATGTTTCTTTAAACAGCTATTTAGACACCCATCTTTCTACAGATTTAATAAAGACCTTAATCCTTACATACCTTGAAGAGGATGGTGAGTAATGGATTTCTGGATAAAGCACATAACAAACTAAATTAACGAAAAGGAAAAGACTAAATTCATATCAATTATACTAGTATGAATTTGGGGGGAAAAAAACTTATCACATTGATTTTCTGTATAGCAAATCATCTCTTATTGGTTGTGAAACCAAGTCTCTGTATTGCTTCCCTAGAAGTACAGGTAATCAGTGAAAAAAAACAACCAAAAAAAAATTGTAGAAAAATAGGTGACATGCTAAAATTCTTGTGAAAGTTCTTGCCTGCATCTTTAAGCCCTCTGTCAGAGCCAGGGATGAGGTGTTTAGTTGCTGCTTTCTCAGCGAAGTGCTCTCTGGTCGTGGCCAGACTGCTGCCCCATTGGTCTCTACCGTTCTTGGACAAATTTTCCCATTTCAAAGCAAAGTGAAGGGATTTTTTGGTGGGTTTTTTGGTTGGGTTTTTGGTTGTTTTTTTCTGGGGGGGGGGTGTTAGTTTTTTTTGTTGGGTTTTTTTTTGTTTGTTTGTTTTGGGTTTTGTTTGTTTGTTTGTTGTTTGTTCTCTTTTCCCCTAAAAGGAAACCGAGGTGGTTGATGTGTGCTTCTTCAATACGTGGTCACCAATTACCTAACGCGCTCAGGAATGTTTCCCTTCTAGAAGCAACAACGTTCATTTTATAATATTCACTCAAAAGAAGGAGCTTTACCACCCTCTGTGTTATTGCACAAAGCGAAGTAGAGGTTGTCAGCGTGAAAAGAATAATTTCATGTCACCGAGCACCCCAGGCCAACCAGGTGCTCTGCAACTCTTAGTGATGGACGCGTTAAGCGTAGTTGCGCTCATGGCAATGCTGGACGAATGTGTGGAAAGGAAGGAATTTTGCCACCACTCCAGACACAACAGTTTTGCTGATGAACATGGGCTCGTTATGCCCACGCCGCCCTTCCCATCGCCCCGAGACACCTCTGTGAAGCAGAAGCAGGCGCAGGAGTGCCGGAGCTGAGAGACCGAAACACCTTTCCCTCCGCCTGCACAGCTCCCAGCACCCCAACCTTTAACCCCGGCTCCTCAAAACAGTCGCCTCCTCGCCCCTAGGTCCCCAAACCCATCCCTGCTACGCTCCCGCTTCAGAGTCCAGGGGTTTTCCCAACCCGAGTACCTCAACACCTCGGTGATAGCCAGGCAGGTGGCCCGGGGACCGCTGCCAGGTGCCGGGCTCCGGCACCCGCTCCGCAGCAGCGCTGACGGCCAGCGGGGCATAGGCGAGAGGAGGGTCCGGGACGAGCAGAGGAGTTCCCATGCACTTTTATACACACACCACACACACAGACACAGACACACACACACTCCTTCCCGCGGCGGTAGGAAAGCTCCTGCGCGCAGCGGAGCGAGCAAGCCGCGGGGGCACCGCGGGGGCTGGCTGGTACCTGCCGGGGAGACGGAACGGCGGCGAGGTGCAAACTGAGGCCGGTGCGGGGCCGGGGCCGGTGGCCGGGGTTTCGGAGGCGTTGCGAGAGAGGCGGGCTCCTCCCCGGCGGCAGCGGCGGCGGAGGGTCTCGCTTCTTCTGCGCGGAGTGTCAGACTTTCCCCTGGCTTCCCTTCCTCCATCCCCGCCACCCCTTTCCACTCCCTCGCACGCACATGCACACCCCTCCAGCAAATGGGCTGCTTCGTGCGCGTGTGTCAGCTCAGATACACACCCACTGCTGCCGCCGCTCCCGCCCTAGGTCACAGCTCCGGACACCGAGACGCGTAAGCTCCGTGGAAAACAGCGAAGTGCACAGACCGTGGAGCGATTTGCTCAACCTGCTGAGACCGGGCACCCGGGGAACCTGTGCTCATGTACTTTCCCCTGACCCACAAACCTTTCATCCACAGGATCACACACCTGTGAGTTCGTACAGGAGGCATCTCAACTTAATATTGTGGTCACCCTGTACAAGTTCTGGTCCACTTACATTATTCCCGTTGCAGATTCTCACTGTGGCTGAACTGCAGGTCACCGGCTGGTAAACTGGGAGTGAAAGAAAAAAAAAAAAAGGCATCCAGCTCTCCACACTCACTGATAAGAAGGTGGCAGCTGGGCAGTGGCCCAGGGCTAGGGGCTGGTGCATGTTTAAGAGTAGCCCACATGAGAAATTGTAGTTGCCGGTGATACAACCTTTTTTGCATTTATTTGTTTTGCCCCTGGAATGTGCTACTCCAGTGGTTCTCCAGCTTTTGCATGCTGCAGACCACTTCCTAAAAGAGGATTTCTCTCCTGGACCACCCCACTCCCACACCAAACCCTTCTCTCCAATATATTTCGTTCTGTGGTTGCCTGAGGAAAAGCCTTTCTGCCCGCAGGCTGAGAGACACTGAACTCATGGCACAGATAATGTCAGACGCTTCCAGACAGGACACACTGGGGTTCTTTTAAAAGCTCCGTGTCCCTTAGTGAAGAGCTCAGATTGAAAGTCGCTCAGCTGGAGACTCAGTTCCAGAACAGACCCTGATGTGCTCCTGTGGAAGAACAGCAGAACCAAAGAAGTCTAGACAGATATATTGGAGTTTCCATCATGTTGCTCACCTCAGTGGGACTTCACCTACCATTCACATGAAAGTCAGGTGGGTGGACTGGGCCTGTAGGATAGGAACCGAATGTGTTCATATTTGTTTTGTTTTGTTTTGTTTTTCTCAGTTCACCAGAAGCCAATTTTACTCTTTTTTTTTTCTCTTTTTTTTTTTCCTAGCACCTTTTTTAAACAGTATGTTATTATAGTAACAAGCTGATGACACCTTTGTAAACCCTATACATAGAGATATACAGACTCTACTTGTCTACATGTGTCTTAAATTCCCACAAAATAAATGGAGGAATTTAAAGACAAGTTGTTTCCCAGTTGCCATTGACTTCTGCTGTTTAAGGCCTTCGACAGGGGAGTTTATGCCTGATTTTCCATGTTCATTCCATTATGATCAGCAAAACTTCACATCACTTTAATCCTTGGATGATGCTGTTTAATAAGAATATCATCATAACTGACACGATGCAGATTAGAGACCAGTTTGTGTTTTAAATTTCTGTGGGACGATTCTTGCACTTTACCATGTACCCAAATACTCAAATGAACATCACAGTTTGCTGGTAACCACTCTCTGCACCAGAGAAAAAGTGAAGCAAGCTGGTGGAAGAAAATTGCTGTTGACTTCTTACACATTCACTAGAAAAACAGAATTGGGTGTTCAGGTGTTCCGAAAACACAGATCCTGGTAAAAAACAAACAAACAACAACAAAAAGGAAAAAAAAAAGAAACCCCATGATGAGTAGTACTGCTTGCCTCATGTCCTAGACATGTTTCAGACTCCTATAGAAATTAAATCAGTATNGAAACGTCAGTGGTTTTATTTTAGTTGCTAGTTTTCTTCTTGAAAATCATGAGAACACTCGAGGGGCGGGGTGTTTTGTTCGTTTTGTTGTTGTCGGTTGGGTTGTTTTGTTGTTTCTGTCGTCGAATAAATAGCAGGGGGTTCATCTTTTCGAGAATCACACAAACAAATTTGCGAAAGAATGAAGCTCTTCGTTTACTGAAGTGGAAGAAAGCAAGAAAAGAGACGCCCTCTTGTGGCTGCTGGATGAAAGTACAAATTCTGCGCAGACAGCGCATAGTGAAGGCGTCTTTTTCTTCTTGGCATGGCTGTAAAACAAAGTTACTCATGGTCCTGCTATGGACGCAGGCTGAGGAGACGTTCGTCAACCACGCGGCATCATTATAAACCATCGGCTGATGCTTTGTTTGGAGTTGTATTTTAAACCACCAATCAGAAAATCTCGGAGCAGATAAGCAGTTTTCCTGGGTGGAAAAAAACATTCAATGAACTCTTCTAAACATGAGTTTTAAAAGTTTTGATTGTGGTTTCTTTCGCTGGTTTGGTTTGGTTTGTTTGTTTCTTCCTTTGTTTGGTTTTTTGTTTGCCTGTTTGTTTGGTGTTGGTTGTATTTGTTGGAGTTGGTGAATTTCGCATCCATTAGCCGGGGCAACTGCTCAGATGTCCTGTAAAGCTGAATGCCTCATAAAAGAGCACAAGTCGAACATCAGATATCTGCATTGTTCTTTTCTCATCAAACATGAACAAAATGACCAAACGGATCTTCAAGAAAAAAGCTAAAATCATGAAGGGAGGTGAGCTGGTTTTGTTATTTTCTGTTCCCTTCCTTTTCTACTTGATCAGAAATCTGAACACTGTCCAGATACAGTAATGCCAAACTGGCATATGTCAGAGAAAACTATTTTCATCTGAGATAAATTATCAAAGCAGATAGATAGTCTTTTAGTAAAGGCTGTGGGAAAGGTATGAGATGCCAGCATGCTGGCACACTTTTACCTTTCTGTGAGCACTGTTATTCCTTCTGTAAGTAGTGATAGAAACACCTGCAGTACTATGCAATGTTGTAGGTTAAATCTTAGGGGAAGAGAATGCTTTCTAAATGTAAGGCTGAATAGAATCTAGCAACTAGTGTGGGCAGCAGGGAGAGGGAGGGGATTCTGCCCCTTTGTTCTACTCTCATCAGACCACACCTGGAGTACTGTGTGCAGTTCTGGAGCCCTCAGCACAGGAAGGACATGGGAGTGTTGGAGCAGGTCCAGAGGAGACCACGAAGATGCTCAGAGGGCTGCAGCAGCTCTGCTAGAGGGACAGGCTGAGAGAGTTGGGGCTTTTCAGCCTGGAGAAGAGAAGGCTTCCAGGAGACCTTACAGTAGCCTTCCAGTATCTGAAGGGGGCTTCCAGGAAGGCTGGGGAGGGACTACTGACAAGGTCTTGCAATGACAGGACAAGGGGCAGTGGGTTTAAAGTGGCAGAGAGGAGACTGAAATTGGATGTTAGGAGGAAGTTCTTTACAGTGATGGTGGTGAGACACTGGCACAGGTTGCCCCAGGGAGGTTGTGGCTGATTCCTCCCTGGAGGTGTTGAAGGCCAGGTTGGAGGAGGCCTTGAGTGAGCTGTACTAGTGGGAGGTGTCCGTGCCTATGGCAGGGAGTTGGAACTAGATGATCCTTGAGGCCCCTTCTGACCTTATCATTCTATGATTCTATGAACTCTCCTCCAATTGAACAACTATGTCTTTGAGCTCATTCATGTTGTTGGATCATTTTTGAGAAGATTCTTTAACCTGGAAATTTCCAAAGGAACCTCCCACTCTCTTCTGGCAAGACCAAGAAGCTGGTTGTTGACTTACAAACCTAGATGGTTTGAAGTCCAGCAGTTTATTTCCACCAGTTTATTTCCAGCCAGCTGTCCCTGGCTCCACTTCCAGTAACAGACACAAAAGTGTCAAACATGGAGCAACTTCTGTACCAGGTAAGTCACATCAAGCCCCTGAATCACAGAACTGAGTTGTTTTCATCTGCTGGATTGCAATCTGGAGCAGTGAAGTAGCTGGTTGCATGTGCACTGACATTACTCATCCACAACTGGGGAAACCTTTTTAAGGATGAGGTGGGGAACATTCATTTAGGGGCAGAAACCACCACATCCAGTCAATCTCAAGTGACATGTTGGTGATGTGTTTGTGACTCATTCAGAAAATGTGCCTCCTTGGGTAGGATTAGGTACTAACCTCCTACAATTACTGTGCAAGCATATTGGCAGGCTTGGTCCCACACTTGCAAACCAGTCAAATCAGGCTCAAATCAGACACTGCCCAACAGTTTGGAACTAAAGACAGCAGGTGTATATCCACTGAGAATAATGGGATCTGGACTGACCGATCCCAAATGTATAGAGGAAGTAATGTTAATATATATAGTTTATATATATATATATATGTCAGTTACTCAAATTCAGTTACTACAGAGTCAGAACTTAGTCATAAAGGATCAGCAATAGTGTGGCCAGCAGGAGCAGGGAGGTCATTCTCCCCCTGGACTCTGCACTGCTTAGGCCACACCTTGAGTACTGTGTCCAGTTCTGGGCCCCTCAATTGAAGAAGGACATTGAGGTGCTTGAGTGTGTCCAGAGAAGGGCAACGAGGCTGGGGAGAGGCCTCGAGCACAGCCCTATGGAGAGAGGCTGAGGGAGCTGGGATTGGTTAGCCTGGAGAAGAGGAGGCTCAAGGGAGACCTTCTTGCTGTCTCCAGCTACCTGAAGGGTGGTTGTAGCCAGGGGGAGGTTGCTTTCTTCTCTCAGGCAAGCAGCACCAGAACAAGAGGACACAGTCTCAAGGTGCACCAGGGGAAGTTTAGGCTGGAGGTGAGGAGAAAGTTCTTGCCTGAGAGAGTCATTGACTAGAGGAATGGGCTGCCCAGGGAGGTGGTGGAGTCACCGTCCCTGGAGGTGTTCAAGGTGGGTTTGGACATGGCACTTGGTGCCATGCTCTAGTCTTGAGGTCTCTTCCAACCTTGGTTATACTGTGATACTGTGGTCTGACCCTGTATTACTGAAAGTGTTCAAATTACACTGAAGTTCACAATGTTTAATTTTATTCAGCGTGTTGCAGAGTTAGAGACAAATTAAGCAATGTCTCATCTCAGGGTCTTTTTTTGCCACTGTTTAGTCCCTATCCTCTCAAGACTTCCACTGTCTCATGAAGCACCTACAATTTCCACTGTCTTCAGGTCAAGCCTTGGAGCAGAGTTCACGTGAAATATTGCCCCAAATATGATGAGATTAATAAAAAGCTTCATATACAGATCATGGCTGGGATATGAATTCAGCATCTATAAAATTGGAGCAGGTCCAGAGGAGGCCACAAAGATGCTCAGAGGGTTGCAGCAGTTCTCCTATGAGGACAGGCTGAGAGAGTTGGGGTTCTGCAGCCTGAAGAAGAGAAGGCTTCAAGGAGATCTTAGAGCAACCTTCCAGGATCTGAAGGGGGCTACAGGAAGGCTGGGGAGGGACTATTGACAAGGTCTTGCAATGACAGGACAAGGGGCAATGGGTTTGAACTGGCAGAGGGGAGATTGAAACTGGATGTTAAGAGGAAGTTGTTTGCAGTGAGGGTGGTGAGACACTGGACAGGTTGCCCAGGGAGGTTGTGGATGCTCCCTCCCTGGAGGTGTTCAAGGCCAGGTTGGAGGAGGCCTTGAGTGCACTGTACTAGTGGGAGGTGTCCCTGCCTATGGCAGGGAGTTGGAACTAGATGATCTTTGAGGTCCCTTCCAACCTTACCATTCTATGATTCTATGATTCTTAAATAAATGGTATGATGACAAAAAGTTTGTTGTATTTCTATGTATGTCTTGGATAGTAAAGGAAAGTAGCTAGCATCAGCCAACAATCCTATGTATTTTATGAGTCAGACAAGAAATTATTTTCATGGAAAATTAACAGAAACTCATTTTCCTACTTTGTAAAAAATACGTTTCTCTGTTTTTAAAGCAGGGGATTTCTACCTTCTGTTTCTATTTCCAAATAAGCCAGTAGATGAACTAACTGGTTTAAGGCATTATCCTGTCCTCCCTGAATGGAAATGACTTGTTATTGATTTATTAGCTTCAGCACCAAACAGAGAAGGATAAGAATAAAATCAGGTTTGAGCTGTGTCCTGAGAACTCCTGTTCCTCTCAGCAGTGGTTGTGGCCATAAAAAAATAAAATAAAATAAAAAATTTAAAAATCCCCCCTTGTTTTAATAAAACATGAGTGCTTTTACAAGAAATGATTCCATATATTTTCTTATCTCAGAACACAGGATATCTAGTTCTCTTTATCCTTAGTATGAACAAATCTTTGTGAATGCCTGAAAGACACTTTTTTTTCCAGTGAAAATATGTGCTTGTGGTTAACAGAAGACAAATATCCAAGCAATGCTGTGATAGACATAAATGTTCTTTCTGGCTCTGAAAGACAGCTTTGTCCCAAACACACTTTATTTATTATTTATTCTTGGCTATTTTTGTTTCCTACCCTACTTAGGGCAAACCTTAGCTCTAGGTGATCACTTTGCAAGCAAAATAGTGTTAAATGGAACCACATGCTTTAGTGATTTACATCATACATTATGTGGGCTCATGTTCACTGTCCTCAATAAATCACTATTTTGATTGTATTAAGAGATTGTCTTCAAAAACCATAAACATTAAGCTTGTTATAGATTCATCAGTGAGAAGGGATTATTGTTAGTAGCTTATGATAACATACTACTGGCCAAGTCAGGACAAATTTTGCCTGGAAGATGGGAGTTGTCTGCTCTGTCAGAGGGCTAGAAACAATAACTTAGTATAGGACTCTTTGTTTTCATGCTCCTTCTGTTCTGTGTTAGTAGTTTCATTTCAATTCATTCATGAAATAGCTGTGCAACAGGTTTGAAGGAAATGGACATTGAGGCTGAAGATCATCCCATGGTTTCTAATGCAGGCAGTCATATATTCATGGAAGTTGTGGATTTGGGGAGTGCCAGAGGGAAACATCAAAGCCTGAAATCTGGGTTTCTCTGTACAAGGAACCTAGCCTAGCCAAAAGAGATTAGTGAGGCATCTTAACATCCAGTAACTGGAAGCTAAATCCCAAAAGTTTAGCAGAGTAGTGCACATGATCATATTTTGAGTATTTTGACAATCCCCAGAGATCTATTTTGAACTAGAAGGGCATTTTACAGGGAGCTGTTGGGAAAACACCAGTTTGGGTTTATTTTTACTTCACAATTCAATGGTACTTTTTACAGCAGCCCAAGTGACTCTTGCTGACATGACCAGGTGTGGATTTACAGCACACTAACTAGTTTCTATCACAGTATCACAGTATCAGCAAGGTTGGAAGAGACCTCAAAGCTCATCAAGTCCAACCTGTTACCACAGACCTCAAGACCAGACCATGGCACCAAGTGCCACATCCAAACCCACCTTGAACACCTCCAGGGACGGTGACTCCACCACCTCCCTGGGCAGCCCATTCCAGCAGTCAATGACTCTCTCAGGCAAGAGCTTTCTCCTCACCTCCAGCCTAAACTTCCCCTGGCACAGCTTCAGACTGTGTCCTCTTGTTCTGGTGCTGGTTACCTGAGAGAAGAAAGTTTCTGTGGGAGCTGTAGCACATTCACCCCATTACTGTGGCTCTGGTGCATATAATGAAGTGAGTCTTTCTTGCATATCACTCCCATTTACATCATTGTTGCAACCAGCTCTCACCATACTGTAACATCTCTATGGCCTTTAGCTGTGGCACTTCTAGCCAAACAGGGACATCAGTTGTTACCAACATATGCTTTACACTGAATGAAGTGACGAATATTGCACTGATTGGTTCTCTATTCAACTAGTTCAGTCAGCTGGTGTACATATCCTGGGCATCACTCATCAAAAATATATGCACTCAAATCTCCAAATAAATCTATTTCCTAAAATCTAGGTTGTTAATCTTAGAGGCTCCTTATGCAATCTATAGTGATGATGCATCTCATCCCTTCAAAAGAAAAAGAGGTTTAAAAATACTTCAGATATGAAGTACAGCTTCTTCCTTAGTGCTTTCTATATCTTTCCTTTGACTGCAGAGGGAATCTACATTTCTGCTTCTAAATGTCTGAAGTTTAGTGAATGAAACTGTGATGGTTTGGAAGTTCCCTGATCCCTCCCCCCCCCACTTTGTAAAATCCCCCAGACTAGAACTCAGCCGGGTGGAAGTTAAGGACTGAAGCTCTATTTACAGCTCAGCACAATGTACAAGCAGAGATAGACACTATAGACAGGAATGGTTACAGACATAGACAAGTTAAAGGGAATACAGAAACACAACTCCCCTCCCAGAAATCAGAGTCCCCAGGAGGGGCTCCCAACCACCCTTCCACCTTCTCCCCCCCCCTCTACCTTACCCCAGGGTTTGGCTTATGCACAAGGTGAGTCTGGAGGATGGGCCAAGGGGGTTAGAAGGAAAGTGGTTAGTTAGATTAGCAGAGAGGTCCAGACCAAAACAGCTAGAGAGCCCCAGACTCTCCGTGAGAGAGTGTCTTATCTGTGTTTTGTGTTCTTGTTCTTATACATCACAGCAAGCCTATGGCTGAAGCAGACATCACCATTGTTTGCTTTTCACAGCCTATAATTTTCTCTATTAAAATATTCCAATTAGCCTCCATCCAGCACAGAAACCCACCCTGAAGTAGTACAGCTGAAGCCAACATAGTTCCATACAAAGTGTTTTCAGGATCAAGTCCAGAGGTTATTGAAGACTGCTATGAAAGGTCCTATTCATCCCAGCATTATAACATGGAAACAGAGTGACCACATGTTGGCATTTCTTGTTGAACAAAATTACCTTCAGAATCTGACAGAAAGATATTCAAACCAAACAGATTTTCAATGAATTCTGTTGATTTCCTCTTTCACTATAAATCATTTATTCAGTTTTATACTACATTTAATTCAGATTACTCAGCAATATTTCTAGATATGGCTATGCCTGGTTGCTAGTCACTCTTAAAAATTAAAAACAAAACCAAACCAAAACAAACAAACAAACAAAAAAAGACAAATTAACAAGCTTAGCATTGTTGAAACCATGTGAATTTATATAAAATGCTTATGTGTTTAGGGATTCTATCAGCTGAGAAGACTGTAACTTGAACTCACATGGGAAGAATTCCAATGCATTCAAGAGTCAGCATTTATAGAATCATAGAATGGTAAGGTTGAAAGGGACGTCAGGGATCATCTAGTTCCAACCCCCTGCCATAGGCAGGGACACCTCCCACTAGTACAGCTCACTCAAGGCCTCCTCCAACCTGGCCTTGAA
>VWZE01025761.1:12785-34077 GCA_013396675.1 Eubucco bourcierii | reverse complement strand
CTCTTGCTGCAGCCCAGCACTCAGTTGCTGTCTGTGCTGCACTCACACTGCAGGCTCATGTTGAGCTTTCCATCACCCAAGACTCAAGGTCCTTTTCCTCAGGGCTGCTCTCCAGCCATCCACTACCCAGCCTGTATTTGTGCTTGGGATTGTGCCTACCCAGGTTTCCAGATGGAACATTATCTCCTGTCTCTTCATTTAGCAATTTTGGCTGAACTGTGTGCTAAATCAGTCCTTATTCTTCATGCTTCATGTTTTTTTTTTGTTTTTTTTTCTTTCAAAATACAGTTCATAATTTAATTTGTGGATAGTCAGGAAAAATTTCTAAGACTAATGGACTTTGTAGACACACAAAATTTCCACATTTTCTAAAATGAAGAATCACATTTCTTTAGTATGCTATTTGAACTCGGTAATATGATCCAGAAACATTTCCATTCTGAAAACTCACTTATGAAAATAAAACATCATGTCTACATCTGTGTATGACAAACATAGACAGATGCAAAATTATATCTGTCTGATATATTGTTATAAACAATATCATATCTTGTTAAATTATAAAGTTTAATGTCTAGGCTGTGCTCTCACCGCGTTTAAGAGATTCTTCTGTGACATGTAAAGTGTCCTGTTGAGTTTCTCAGGTTTGCACAATGATGGCACTTGGGAGCAGACAGCTGATCATCAGTTTGGCATCTTTGTCAGTGCCATGGACAGAGGAATCAGTGCACCCTCAGCAAGTGTGCAGATGGCATCAAGCTGTGTGTCACAGTTGACTTGCTAGAGGGCAGGGATCCATCCAGAGGGACCTGCACAGGCTGCAGAGCTGTGCCCAGGCCACCTCTGACATTCAACAAGGCCAAGTGTAAGGTCCTGCACCTGGGTAGGCACAATCCTAAACACAACTCCAGGTTGGGTGGAGAGTGGCTAACAGCAGCCTTGAGGAAGAGGACCTGGGGGTCTGGGTTGATGAAAAGTTCAACATGAGCCTGCAGTGTGAGTGCAGCCCAGACAGCAACTGAGTGCTGGGCTGCAGTAAGAGCAGAGTGACCAGCAGGGCAAGGGAGGGTTTTCTGCCCCTTTGGTCTGGTCTCCTCAGACCCCATCTGGAGTCCTCTGTGCAGTTCTGGAGCCCCCAGCACAGGAAGAACATGGAAGTCTTGGAGTAGGTCCAGAGGAGGCCACGAGGATGCTCAGAAGGCTGCAGCAGCTCTGTTGTGAGGACAGGCTGAGAGAGTTGGGGTTCTGCAGCCTGGAGAAGAGAAGGCTTCCAGGAGACCTTAGAGTAGCCTTCCAGGATCTGAAGGGGCCTCCAGGAAGGCTGGGGAGGGACTATTGACAAGGTCTTGCAATGCCAGGACAAGGGGCAATGGGTTTGAACTGGCAGAGGGGAGATTTAGACTGGATGTTAGGAGGAAGTTGTTGGCAGTGAGGGTGGTGAGACACTTGCACAGGTTGCCCAAGAAGGTTTTGGCTGCTCCCTGCCTGGAGGTGTTCAAGGCCTTGAGTGCCCTGTACTAGTGGGAGGTGTCCCTGCCTATGGTAGGCAGTTGGAACTAGGTGATCTTTGAGGTCCCTTCCAACCTTACCATCCTATGATTCTATGAAGGTTCAAAGCTGGAGTGTAGTCTGGACATTAAATATTGATTTGCTTTACCATGTTGAAAACTGTACTGAGCAATAAGTGAAGAGATGGAACTTAAGTCTGTAGTGCTGCAACAATTCAGTAAGGACACTGTAACAGAGGGGAGAAAAGATAACAAGGGTTAAATATTGCTCTATATTCTTGGATTGAAAACATTTGTTTTCAAGTTTCTAAAAGCAAGGATTTTCAGTCTGAGTGGGTCCTTTTTCAGCTGCAAATATTAATATAATTTTAAAGCTATTTTCTAACATGAAATGTCTTCTTATTCAGCATGACAAGAAACAAAAACTCAGGCTCAGCAAGAACTTAATCCAGCTGGATGGAATGAGGTACAAATACAATTAATATATTTTTACCAGGAAATAGATTACATTTTACATGGTCTAATTTTTCAGAAATTATTCAAATAGAACATCCTGAACTGTATCTAGTCTAGCAGAGAGCATTCATGTTTTAGCTGTGAGTTCTCTGGACAATGCAATTTGCATTTTGTAGGCTCATCTGTTAAAACTAACCAGAGATTTTTGGTGCAACCTCTTAGATATTTGTGTTGGCAACAGATTCTGCAGGTCATTGCTCGGCACTCCTCAGACTACGACTCCACAAATGTCTACTCAAAACCTACTTCTTTTGAGATCCTGATTTTATGATTAGCAGCTCTCTGCACATCTCAGGTGTGGAGTTCTCTGAAGGCATCAAGGATGTTGCTGACCATTCTTTCACACTGCTTTGATAAGAACCTAAGAATTGGTCTGACTTCCATCTTTAAGAAAATGACAAAGGATGCCAAGGATCAGCTGCTCATGAATAGAAGACTGCTGCCTACCCTGTCTCTGCAGTTCCTAGAGTGATGCTTTGTTGGGGTTTGTTTTGTTTTGGGTTGGGTTGTGGGTTTTTTGTTGTTGTTTAGGTGTTGCTTTGGGGTTTGTTTGTTTTTTCCTGTCTGGTTGTTTTTCCCTCTTGCTACCGCAACAGAAAAAATGCTTCCTCAGGGAGCAAGGTTTAAGTATCCTGAAGGTCTTGAGAAGAAAGGTACTGAGGAAAAAAAACAAGGAAAAGCACTGAGTACCTTCCACTTTCAAAGGACTGTGTGAGACCTTCCCTTTGTAAAGCTGTTGTGGTAGGCCTGCACTGAAAGGCTATAAAAGGGACACTTCAAATTTGTACTGTTTCTTTGTGTGGTTTTATTCTTCATTTACACCAGACAGTAGTTACTGAACAAGGAAAATTAGATGGACCTCTTGTCTAGCCTGTACCTGCAGCTTTCCCTTCCTGATATGCCAGATTCTACACACTGTGATATCTATGGAGAAAGAGGTTCATTTTTTTGTTGTTTGTTTCTTTTTCTTTTTCCAGTTAACAGCAAATGCTTTTTTCTTTGCTAAATAACTTTTAACATCATTTCATATGTTCAGTAGACATAGAATCATAGAATGGTAAGGTTGGAAAGCAACCTCAAAGATCATCTAGTTCCAACTCCCTGCCATAGGCAGGGACACCTCCCACTAATACAGCTCACTCAAGGTTTTCTCCAACCTGGCCTTGAACACTTCAAGGGAGTTGTGGAGCACAGAACGACCCAATGTGATCGATCACATCAGGTGATTCTGTGCTCCACAACCTCCCTGGGCATCCTGTGCCAGTGTCTCACCACCCTCACTGCAAACAACTTCCTCCTGACATATAGTTTCAATCTCCCCTCTGCCACTTTAAACCCATTGTCCCTTGTCCTGTCATTGCAAGACCTTGTCAATAGTCTTTCCCCAGCCTTCCTGTAGGACCCCTTCAGATACTGGAAGGCTACTCTAAGGTCTTCTCGAGCCTTCTCAGGGCTTTGAAGAACCCCAATTCTCTCAGCCTGTCCTCAGAGCAGAGCTGCTGCAGCCCTCTGAGCATCTTCGTGGCCTACTCTGGACCTGCTCCAACACTTCCATGTCCTTCCTGTGCTGGGGGCTCCAGAAGTGCACACAGGACTCCAGATGGGGTCTGAGGAGAGCAGAGCAAAGGGGCAGAATCCCCTCCCTTGCCCTGCTGCCCACACTGCTCTTGCTGCAGCCCAGCACTCAGTTACTATCTGGGCTACACTCACACTGCAGGTTCATGTTGAGCTTTTCCTCCCCCCCGACCCCCAGGTCCTTTTCCTCAGGGCTACTCTCAGCCATTCACCACCCAGCCTGGAGTTGTACAACAATGTAGTACCAGAAACAGTTCAGCTACAGGAATTTATATTGGCCCAGAGCTCAGGCACCTTCCTTTCTCCATTTTTTCCAAGAATCACCCAGTCATGTGGCCATAAAACTAGGAGTCAAGGGCTTGAAGTACTGATGTTCATTCATTTCCTCTTTGGGCATTTTGAGGGAAATAAGGCTCTAAAGGCAGCAGTACTTTTCAGATGCTATTGCTCAGACACAGAATATTAAAACATGTTATGTAATTGCCATGCTTTTCAGTTTATCAGGAAGATGATGTGTTGTTATACAGAGCACTATACCTTCAAGCCTCAGTGCAATATTCACAAACTACAGATTACAACCCTACATGAGAAAAACTGCATGTCCACACGTTGTATTGCTTTCCATTTTGTTTGGCATTTAAGACAGGATTCCAAAGTCCTCTATAACCCTCCATTCACAGGGCTTATTCAAGGTTGCATTGATGGATGAAGCTCATATTCACTCTGTGTATGGGAAAAAGCACTTTATGTAATCCTCATAAATCCTGTTATGATGTGAGTGCTGTTTCAGCTGAAACATTCCAGGGGAAAATGAAATATCAGGTTCCAACTGCATGTGTTAATTAGATAATATTGCTTTTTGTATCATTGTTATCTCAAGGGACTTGCATAAGGATAGACAAATGTGTAGTTGATTGGGATATTAACTGATTGTCTCTTGAGGTCTAACTTAAAGTCCTACCAAAAGTCACATGCATTTAGTTGTCCCTCTTAATTGCCCATTAGACAAACCCATGACTTCATGTGGTAAAGCTGCTTCTTGTCTTTCACTGAGAGGTTGAGGACTGTACTGACAGAGATACTGTAGTTCAGGCCTGAGATGTGCTGGAAGGTTTGAAAGGAGGAATCCAGCAGAGCTTCTTCTCAAAGTATGCCCTGGTTAAGTAAATGCATCTCCATGGGGTAGTGAGGGGAAAAACTGGAAGAGTACCAGGAGCTATTTACACAACTGGAACCATTCCATCTTCAGTCAAGTGAAGCAAATAGTTGTAAAAGTCTTTTCTATTTTAGCCATCCAAGAACAACACAACAAAGTAGACATCATGAGAAGTCAGTTGCCATAATCATACCAGTGTCTAACTGTGGGAGAACACCCACATACAGTGAACTTTATTTCAGAAAATCCAAAGTCTCTTTCTTTTTGGTGTAAGTTGTGCTATCACTGAGCTCTAGAAGCAAGCTAGGAGATTCAGGGAAAATCTGGAGCCACTGGGTAGCTCCACTTCTGAGATGAGACAGGAAAGAAGCAATTACAGCATCCACCTTAGAGGAGGGATATCTTGTGTTCACACACCAGGGTCCAGAGTCACTGATTCCTCTTGACTAGCTCTTCAGCTCTGTCTATCTAACCAAACACAGACTACCCAGTGCTCCATTCTGAGAGAGTTTTCAGATAAATCCTTACAGGGATGGATAACTCTTGTAGGTAGTTTTAGTATCACAGTATCACCAAGGTTGGAAGAGACCTCAAAGCTCATCAAGTCCAACCCATCACTACAGACCTCAAGACCAGACCAGGGCACCAAGTGCCATGTCCAAACTCGCCTTGAACACCTCCAGGGATGGTGACTCCACCACCTCCCTGGGCAGCCCATTCCAGCAGTCAATGACTCTCTCAGGTATGAACTTTCTCCTCACCTCCAGCCTAAACTTCTCCTGGCACAGCTTGACACTGTGTCCTCTTGTTCTGGTGCTGCTTGCCTGAGAGGAGAAGGTAACCTCCTCCTGGCTACAACCACCCTTCAGTTGTAGACAGCAAGAAGGTCTCCCCTGAGCCTCTTCTTCTCCAGGCTAACCAATCCCAGTTCCCTCAGCCTCTCTCCATAGGGCTGTGCTTGAGGCCTCTCCCCAGCCTCATTACCCTTCTCTGGACATGCTCAAGCACCTCAATGTCCTTCTTCAATTGAGGGACCCAGAACTGGACACAGTACTCAAGGTGTGGCCTAAGCAGTGCAGAGTCCAGGGGGAGAATGATCTCCCTGCTCCTGCTGGCCACACTATTGCTGATGCAGGCCAGGATGCCATTGGCCTTCTTGGCCACCTGGGCACACTGTTGGTTTATGTTTAGGTGGGTGTCAATCAGCACCCCCAGATCCCTTTCTGTTTGGTTGCTCTCCAGCCACTCCAATCCCAGCATCAAAAACGTGCAAAGAGTCTTTGGAGATACTCTGACTTACATCTTTATTCGTGGTTGTTCAGTTTCAAATATGGGTAACTTTTAAAAAAATTTTTTTTCCCCTCTGCATGACTGATTGTAAAAGCCAAGGGCAACCAAGCAGAATTTGACCAAACTATCTGGACAGCAAAGTCTTACTTTCACACATTTTTTTTTAAGATGGACTAAATGAAAGTGGTCATTTTCTTTGTGGATGCTCCTACATATTCTTTCTATTTTAGAAACAAATTCATAGATTCATAGAATGGTATAGGCTGGAAGGGACCTTATATGTCATCTAGTTCCCCACCATGGGCTAGACCAGGTTGCTGTAAGGCCTCATCCAATTCAGCCTTGAACACCTCCAGAGAAGAGCCATCCATGACCTCCCTGGGCAGCCTGTTCTGCTGTCTCACCACCCAAACTGTAATGGATTTCTTTCTATTATCCAGTCTAAATCTGCCCTCCTCAATCTTCAATCCATTCCCTCTCATCCTATCATTACAAGACCTTCTAAAAAGTCCCTTCCTGGTTTTCTTATAGGGCCCTTTTGGGTACTGGAAGGTTGCTATAAGGTCTCCCCCAAAGCCTTCTTTAGATTTTTTTTTTCATTTGAATGAGGCAAGGACATAAATTCCTATAACAACACAACCATTCAGTGCCAAATGTAGTAAAACCTCATGACAACAGAAGAAATTATTATTCATAGATCATAGTTTAGCTCTACTGCCTTCTTTCCTCCTAAGTATGATTACTTTTATCTCTACAGTGCCTCTAGTCTACCCTTCCATTCTCCATTAAAAAAAAAAAAAAAAAAAGGATTGGAAAATAGATTTTTAAACCACAGCCAATTCCTTTCTTTGGGTTTTTTGGGTTTTGGGTGGGTTTGGGTTTTGTTTTTTTGGTTTTTTTTTTTTTTGGACTTGCATTTCTCTAAAGAACACAACCCTTTGCTAACTGCCAAAGCAGAGGTTTCATCTCAGAGTCCAATGATCTAACCTGGAACATACTCTCCCAAAGAACATGCTCCACAACAATTTTATGACCCAGCCAAGACAGATCAAGACTGTTACATTTTTGGAAAACATGATCTGCAGTTATGTTACTTTGTGATGTAGCCTCCAAAACAAGCAATTCAAGTATTTAATCTAGGAACACCTAGTTATTGTAAGTCATTGTTCTAGTTCAGCTGGGGCTAACCTTCCCTCTAAGAGAGTTCTACATATCTGTTCAGTTTTGGCTTTAGGAAACATTGCACTTAGGGACTCATATTTCTTCAAGCAAAATATATCACAGAAGGCACAGTGCAGAACAAAGTCTTACTGTGATATCACCAGGCAGTAAAAATCATAGCCTCTACTGAACATATGCTTTAGCACTCTTTTTCAAATGCCTCTTTCCTTGCATTCCCAGAAAATCTTCCTGTGCCTCTCATCAGGAACTATTGCTTCAGTTCAGGAAGTCCACAAAGCTCAAATCAGAAGATGAAGACAATTGACACAAGGCAGGCATGAAAAAGCATTGATGTGAGGACACAGTGATAGACCCTGAACTGTGCAGAGCATCTCAGAAAATTGAGAAGCTTGGATTAAGTTAGATTAGATTAAAACTAAGAAAAGGATTCACATTGAAATCTAGACAATCAAATTTTGGTTTGGGTTTTTTTTGGTTTTGTTTTTGTTTTTTTGGTTTGGTTTTTTTTTTTTTTTTTTTGGTGGGNACAATTCACAGTGCAATCTGAGCAATCAAGTTTGGGGGTTTTGTTTTGTGACAATTCACAGTGCAATCTGAGCAATCAAGTTTGGGGGTTTTGTTTTGTGACAATTCACAGTGCAATCTGAGCAATCAAGTTTGGGGGTTTTGTTTTGTGACAATTCACTCTGCAATCTGAGCAATCAAGGTTTGGGGTTTTATTTTGTGACAATTCACTCTGCAATCTGGGCAATCAAGTTTTGGGTTGGGTTTTTTTTTGTGGCAATTCACAGTGAAATGTAGGCAATCGTTTTGGTTTTGTTTTGGGGGTTTTTTGTGTGTTTTTTCTTTTTGGCAAATGATAGCTCTCTTGAGTTCTGTGCTCTGAAGGGCACAGATAGGGCACAAAGGGATAACTCTGTACATGTCCCTAAAAGAGAAACAGAAGCACTATATCCTTTTTCACTCAGGAATCAGAGAATTCATCCAGAATTTGGAAAACACAGGATCAAATTCAAAGAGCAGTGTGGGCAGCAGGGTAAGGGAGGGGATTCTCTCTCTTTACTCTGCACTCCTCAGACCCCATCTGGAGTCCTGTGTGCAGTTCTGGAGCCCCCAGCACAGGAAGGACATGGAAGTGTTGGAGTGGGTTCAGAGGAGGCCACAAAGATGCTCAGAGGGCTGCAGCAGTTCTGCTGTGAGGGCAGGCTGAGAGAGTTGGGGCTCTGCAGCCTGGAGAAGAGAAGGTTTCCAGGAGACCTTAGAGTAGCCTTCCAGTATCTGAAGGGGGCCTCCAGGAAGGCTGGGGAGGGACTATTGACAAGGGTTTGTAATGACAGGACAAGGGACAATGGGTTTGAACTGGCAGAGGGAAGATTTAGACTGGATGTTAGGAGGAATTTGTTGGCAGTGAGGGTGGTGAGACACTGGCACAGGTTGTGGCTGTTCCCTCCCTGGAGGTGTTCAAGGCCAGGTTGGAGGAGTCCTTGAGTGACCTGCACTAGTGGGAGGTGTCCCTGCCTATGGCAGGGGGTTGGAACTGGATGATCTTTGAGGTCCCTTCCAACCTTACCATTCTATGATTCTAAATGTGGTTTCTAACAACAAATAATAATTTCTCTCATTCCATAGCAATCCTCACACTATTTGATAATCTACAGGATGACTTCAAGTGATTATTACAGTCTTTTAATGTCAGAAATTTTGGAAGTGTGCTCTAATTTCTCCTTTGAGAACTTGGAGTTAAACATACATTATTCCATATAAAAACTATTGGCACTAGCTACTCCACCCACTTTTTTCAATACACTTACCAGGGAAATGTTAAGTTCTCTCCACTTTTGTGAGCGTTCATTTACAGAAGGTGAAAAACCTCACCCATGATGATGTCACAGAATCACAGAATGGTAGAGGTTGGAAGGGATCTCTGGGATTCTTATAGTCCAACCACCCCTGCCTCAGCAGATTCACCTAGAACAAGCTGCACAAGTGGATTTTAAATGACCCCATCACCTTTCTGGAGTGCCCCAGTAGGTCTGGAAGGCCCCAGGGGTCTGGGTTGATGAAAAGCTCAACATGAGCCTGCAGTGTGAGTGCAGCCCAGACAGCAACTGAGTGCTGGGACTATTGACAAGGTCTTGCAACGACAGGACAAGGGGCAAAGGGTTTAAATTGGCAGAGGGAAGATTTAGACTGGATGTTAGGAGGAAATTGTTTTCAGTGAGGGTGGTGAGACACTGGCACAGGTTGCCCAGGGAGGTTGTGGCTGCTCCCTCCCTGGAGGTGTTGAAGGCCAGGTTGGAGGAGGTCTTGAGTAACCTGTGCTAGTGGGAGGTGTTCCTGCCTATGGCAGGGGGTTGGAACTAGATGATCTTTGAGGTCCCTTCCAACCTTACCATTCCAGGATTCTGTGATTCTATCATTTATGGAAACTATATGCAGGTTATTATAGTATCTAGGAACAACTGGTAACTATATACACATTAATTGAACGCAGACTGGAAGAGAAGGTTGCTGTGGTTAGTGTACTGCTTGTGGTCAATACTCTGCTTGCTCACTAAATGGACACAAAGAGCTCCTTTCTGCTTATGGCAGAAGGCAATTAATGATTACAAGAGGCTTTAAGTATTTACTGACAAAAAATATTATCCCACAGTACCCAAAGCTCGTGGCAGGGTTGCTGTCGGTAGCCGTTAGAGGCTTTGGAGTGTCTCCAGGCTTCTGGGTGCTGGAAAAAGGAGGCAGATGAGCTCTGATCTGGTCCTGGCTCTCTGGATGATCTGTGTTATCTCCAGGGCTTCCATCTGGGCTGAAGGCTTTCAGGTGCAGGCAGATGTCTTGCAGTGTGCAGTCTTGGCATGGATAGAGCAGATATAATAGCGGAGCACAGGTATAACAGCAGCCAGACCTTGTCATGGCAAAGTGCACACTGTGCTCCCTGTTCATCTCCTTTTATCCATACAGCCTGTGACTAATGGGTCTTTGGACACAGGATAGTCAATTAAATGGCAGTTAGCCAAGACTGACCATATTAGGTGAAGCCATAGGCTTGCTTTACCATTTTTAGGGCAGAACACAGCCTTGCACAAGGCAACCCTGTGCATCTTGTTTACCACAGGGTCTGGGCAGGCCACAGACCCCAGGCTTAGTGGCTCCAGATTCTTCGTCCTCTTTCCTGCAGTTGCTCTCTCCAAAACAGAAAGAGGGAGAGAAGGAAAACATGCTTTGGAAGCCAGGACATGCACAAGCCTATTTTGGCTTACCTAGGCCTACCACAACATAGATCAACCACCAGAAATGTGTTCTGCTTCATTCTTGTCCCACCTCATCACTCTTTGTGTTTTGATACAAGAAATGATACAAGATGATACAATGATACAATGATACAAGAAATACCTTTGTGAATGTCCACTCTCTCAGCTGAAAATGCAAAAGCCACCAGCACAAGTAGTGGATAATAACAATATGGTCAAGGGTAGTTTCTATATAATTTTTCATGTTAATGTGTAATTCTGCCTAAATCCCCAAATGTAAATGTCCTATTCTATTACATTTTCTCACCATTTATACTAGCCTTCATTATACCTTTCAACTTGACCATCACATTCTTGAAAATCTTTCTTTAACTGTTGTCAAGGTTATGTCTATATAGACATTGCTCCAGATGATGCACTGCCTCCCAGATTTTCCTTCCTGTGGGCTGATGCTCCACTGTGTTCCTCTCTTGCCACTTTGCTTGTGCTTCAGCTGCAGACTCTCTGATCGTGTCTGTGTCATGAACAATGGATAAAGGCTGTTCTGTGCTCCTGACCTCCTTGACATGGCATGGCCTGCTTCACACACTTCATCTAGCTTCTCTTCAAAGAAAGGATGAAAATACCCAAACTTACCATGGGCAAAAGATAACAGACATGTGCTGTCTCCTGAATTGTGTCCAGGTATTGTCTAGAAAATGGTAAATGGCACGAGGGAAAGCGACTGTCAGGGAGCATGGCAACTGCTCAATAATAAAGGTATTGCTGTGCTCATGTTCCAGCTTGCTCTCTGGTCATGGCTTTTTAGCCTATTCACTAGTATAGATGTAATCTCTGGGGCTGAGACCGGCTTTTATTTTTGTTGGTGAAACAATGTTAGCCCAACAGGTTCTTTATAACTGATGAAAGCTCTTTGGAATGATGGTAATAGTATCCTATTACTGTAGTATGCTTCTGATATTTATGAGAAAACTGACTTGTGAAACTGGAGTAAGATAAAAAGGAGTTTGTAGTGATTTTCCCTCCCTCTGTATTTTGATTATATTTTTCTTTCAGTAACCTGAAACAAAGAGACTTGGAGTCTTCTGAGTGAAGCTACTAAAAATGTCCATAGTAACTTCTACTGGACAACAGAATCATTTTTCTTTCTGAGTACCATCGAAAGTGTGGCTGTCCACACAGCCTCTGTCAAGAAATAATATGGATGAACTAAGAGAAAGAAAAGCAAATCAGGAAACTGCCTGCAGAGATAAGAGGAAGGGGGATTTAAAAGGATAGTGTTTCCATAAATCAAGGCAACCGGTGACAGCTTTAAAGTAAGGGTCAAAAACATTGCGAGAAGTGTCACTTGGATAAGAAGTTAATCCAAGTTTTCATCTCTCTGCCTTTAGTGCTTGTTCAAGTGGAAGTTAAAGATCCCATGGCATTATTTCAGGATCATAAGAGATTGATATCCTGCCCAAATTCTCTCTTTCAGGATCATCACAGACCTCTGCACCAGCATCCATGAGCACAGATTTATGTGATTGCTATAAACAAAGGAACAAATTTGTCTGCATACCACTGCTACAGTTTATTCAACTTGCTTGCTGCAGTTTATTCAAGTATGGCAGCAAAGAATGTTACATCAGAAGAAGAATGTTTGGTAGTGTACAATGTAAAACCCATCAGGATAAGGCATGCAGTGAGAAAAGAATTTAAAAGTATAATAGAAATGTTATCACAGAGGATTTCAAACAACCATGACAAATGAGCTACCAGAGAATTTGAATATTCACTGACTCAAGAGGTTTGGTACAAATTTCTCAAAAAACTCCCTGAGATGCACTGTATAGGGAATTATGTTGCCACATTCTACATTTTCTGTCCCAAAAAGAAAATGGCATCTGTACCATTCTCTTGGGACCCTGAAACTGAAGAGCCAAAATTCCAACCTTATAATTTAAGGACTCAAATTTTCCATTGCCAGACATCAAGTAACCTTTACCCACAGAGACCCCCTTAAAGTGGGATTATTTCACGCCAAATAAATAGAATTAGCAGGTTTTGAAATAGAAATGCTATGGGATAATTGGCTGCAAGAGGAGGGAGGTGGTGCTTGTGTTTCAAGAAGCACAAGTGCTACTCCACAATATATGATCAGTGGCATAGGTGGAAACGCTGATGTAAAACTGATGTGTACAAAAGAAACCTCTGAATTTGCTCCAAGTCAGGTGAGTTGCTCAGTAGCTTTCATGAGTGATAAATCTCTCATGGGAGTTATTTTTGAAAGCTGATAAAATTACTTTATTTAAAATAAATATTACTTTATTTAAAATAAATGTTGCTTTATTTAAAAGAAATACTAATTTATTTAAAAGAAATATTACTTTATTTAAAATAAATGTTACTTTATTTAAAAGAAATACTAATTTATTTAAAAGAAATATTACTTTATTTAAAATAAATGCTGTTTTATTTAAAAGAAATACTAATTTATTTAAAAGTCGTATTACTGTATTTAAAATAAATGCTGCTTTATTTAAAAGAAATACTAATTTATTTAAAAGAAATATTACTTTATTTAAAATAAGTATTACTTTATTTAAAATATTACTTTAAATATCTTTAACATATTACTTTGCTTAAAATAAAATTAAATTAAAGAAACAAATGGCTACACAAACCACAACAGCAAAGTTTGATACTGTTTACCTTAAAATGTTAGTAGATATGTCCAAACTAGCTACTGAAACATGGTGCTCAGGGATGGGAAACTGAAAGCAGTGCTAATATGATTTCATTTCTTTGATGTTGCCACGCATCTTAATACTCTATTTTCATTGTCCACATGGAAAAGGCAGGGGGGGGAAAAAGAAATTACATATTGCACAGTATTAATAGCAAAATGGAAATCAATTTTGTGATGGTTTGGGAGTTCCCTACCCCCCCACACTTTGTAAAATCCCCCAGTCTAGACTCAGCCAGCTGGAAGCTAAGGACTGAAGCTCTATTTACAGCTCAGCACAATGTACAAGCAGAGATATACACAACAGACAGGAATAGTTACAGACATAGACAAGTTAAAGGGAATACAGAAACACAACTCCCCTCCCAGAAATCAGAGTCCCCAGGAGGGGCTCCCAGCCACCCTTCCACCTTCTTCCCATCCCTCTACCTTACCCCAGGGTCTGCCTTATGTGCAAGGTGAGTTTGGAGGATTGGTCATGGGGGGTCAGAAGCAGAGAGATTAGTTAGGTTAGCAGAGAGGCCAGAAGCTCCCAGAGAGAAGAGATGAGAATTTGTGTGTCTGAATTTACATTTTATTTACATTTGTGTTCTTATACAGCTCAGCAAGCCTATGAGTGAAGCAGACACCACCACCATTGTTTGCTTTTCACAGCCTATAATCTAATTTTCTTTCATTAAAATATTCCAACTAGCCTCAAACCAGCACAAATATGAAGGCACTTAACAGCTGGAAATATTGAAAATTCTGAGCACGATTCTCCTCTTACAATAATCTTAAACCAGTAGAACTAACTCCATGGGGTCAAGGTGTTGGACAGGTCTCAAGAAAGGCTTCCCAGAATGGTGATGAAATGAAAAGCAATTTCTTTAGGTGGCTGAGTTCCTGTATAAACATCTACTCGAATGCTAAGGAGATTTTACTCTAACTGAAATGCAGATGATCTGCACTCTAACATAGAAGCAATAAATATAGTACAATACAATACAATACAATACAAGTAGTAATTTTTTGAAGACTCTTTTGGCTTCCATTAAATTACTTCTGACATACCCCAGTGGACTGAAAGCAATTCTTTTTAAAGGCAATAATACTGCAGGTGGAAGGAACAGTCGAAGTGCCTGCTATAGGGGAACACACAAGCTGAAGAGGTTATGACTGGGGAGGAATATTTTGTGTATGCCAGTTTGCAGGATCCCTGGGGTGGCAACAAGAAGACCTGCATCTGTGTAAGATGATTTCAGTTTTAAACTGAAACACATGTGTTAGTGAATTTGAAGTAAACTGACATTTCCTTTTTAATAGGACTGGAAATGATGAGCAGCAAGGAATGGTATGACCCTGCAGAGCACTAGTGCATAATCTATCAAGATAACATCAAGTAAGAACCAACAGCATCAAAACAGTGGGGTTTCTTCCTGGGAAACAAGTAAATAAAGGGGAGAAAAAAGCTTCCTGATTGATGCTTCAGTGACTCCCCAGATTATGGTAACTCTCTTTGCTTTGATATTGAGAAGTTGCTTTTCTGAAAAGGTGTTGAGGTAGCAGGAAGACTTTGAAAAGTATTTGAAAGGCGTTTAGCTGCTGACAAATTAATTCAGGCTTAACACTTCAACTAACTAAGCTATGATTTCTTATAATGACAAAGCTGTCACAATTAATTCAGCAAAGTAGCAAAAAACAGTAAAAACAAAGGTCATCACCAATGTACTGTGTGTTTGCAGTTATCTGAAAGAACAATTAAATATGGAATTATACTTTTAAAACATTCAAGTAGACCGCTAGTAGCACTTCAGAATTGCAGTGGAAGGTTATTTCTAATTAACGTGGCATGCAGAATATAACAGTTTGCTGCTACATCAATGTTGTAAATGATTTCTAAAACACTCATGGGTGGCACAGCTGGAGACAGTAGGTGTCACAACTCTCTGGGAATTGAAGTTCTTATGCTTGCAACACTTGCTAGAGTGGCTATTTCCACCTCGCTGATGAATACGTCACTTAGGTTAAACAAATCCCCTCTGAAGTATTATTCTGGGTTAGAATCATAGAATCATAGAATGGTAAGGTTGGAAGGGACCTCAAGGATCATCTAGTTCCAACCCCCTGCCATAGGCAGGGACACCTCCCACTAGTACAGGGCACTCAAGGCCTCCTCCAACCTGGCCTTGAACACCTCCAGGGAGGGAAAACACCTCCAGGGAGGGAGACCATCTCCAGAGAGAGAAGCCAAGAGCAAGAGCATAGGGAAGGAAGAGGGTGAAAATGCCAGTGAGAAACAAGAAAGAAAACGTCTCCTGCCCTTTCTAAAGAAATGTTATTTACTGCAGAAATACTCTGCTAAGAAGTGACTCTTCAGGTAAATTACATTTATTTTTAGAAAATGTAATTGAATGTCAATGAGCTGGAAAAGATTTACTAATGTCCATCATGAGTTTGAATAAGTGAAAGTAAATATTATTTTGGGTTTTAATTGAAAAAAAAATATTTGGCATAGAACCAAAAAAATTCTTGGTGATCTGAGATTCTTTTAAGCAGTCAACAAAGAAATCAATCATTCACAGTTATCTGCAAAACTCAGAGCATTTTAGGGAAGAATCAGAGTTCACATACTGCAGGCAGGGCAGCAATTATACACTCAAAGAACGGTAAGGTTGGAAGGGACCTCAAGGATCATCTAGTTCCAACCTCCTGCCATAGGCAGGGACACCTCCCACTAGTACAGGGCANCAAGACCTTGTCAATAGTCCCTCCCCAGCCTTCCTACAGGCCCCCTTCAGATCCTGGAAGGCTACTCTAAGGTCTCCTGGAAGCCTTCTCTTCTCCAGGTTGCAGAGCCCCAACTCTCTCAGCCTGTCCTCACAGCAGAGCTGCTACAGCTCTCTGAGTATCTTTGTGGTCTCCTCTGGACCCACTCCAGCACTTCCATGTCCTTCCTGTGCTGGGGGCTCCAGAACTGCAAACAGGACTCCAGATGGGGTCTGAGGAGAGCAGAGCAAAGGGGCAGAATTCCCTCCCTCTCCCTGCTGCCCACACTGCTCTTGCTGCAGCCCAGCACACAGTTGCTGTCTGGGCTGCACTCACACTGCAGGCTCATGCTGAGCTTTTCATCACCCCAGACCCCCAGGTCCTTTTCCTCAGGGTTGCTCTCAGCCATTCCCCACCCAGCCTGGATTTGTGCTTGGGATTTTGCCTATACAGTTGCAGGACCTTACCATCTTCATGGCCCTCCTTAATTTCATTAATGGGAAAAAAATAAAATTAATTTCATTTTAACTGGTCTGCAAGACTAGAATCAGTGTAGGAGTAGAGCTTGACATGTTCTGTCTTCCCAGGAGAGAGAAGGCCAAGCTGGATTAATGAAGCTACTTCCTACTAGTACAGCAAGCTGTCTGTTTTCTGTGACAGGGAGCTGTTTGTGAAGTTACCCAACCATGGTTAAACTGCTTGCAGTTCAGGGATTTCCTCATTATGCACTGCAGGTCACAGCACAGACTTCAGGTTTCACATTTGAAACTGTGTCTTTGAATTAAAGTTTGATGCTCTGCCAGTGTTCCCACACCACTACTTTGTGGGGTTTTGTGCAAACTTGGGTTCTTGGTTATAAAGACAGTCACATTTTCAGCTTTACATCTGAATTTCTGCCTCCAAACCTCTGTGTACTCCTGTCTCACATGGGATGGGCTCACATCAGTCCTGTGGTCCTGTGGTCCTGTGCCCAGCGTTTAAACCTCCTGAGGGTGTGTGAACCTGACCCCAGGTCCTCCTGACGCCTTCATGGTGGGGTGGTGGTGTTGTGTCTGTCTGAACCTGATCCCAGGTGTAGTGCTTAGCCCATTCCTAGTTCCTGCCTAGCCCCTTACAAAAACACGGGAAGTTTCTCTTTGTTTCTCTCCTAGCCTGCATGTCTGCCTGCCTGCCAGCAGCACCCTTGTCCCTGCTGTTCCTGTTTCACCGTGTGGCCACCCCACTATGTGATGGACAACCCCTTCATGCATCTATCTCCATCCATTACCATCAATCTGGTTAGATCTTGTAGTTGGTTGCATTTTTGTATCTCGTTTCTCTTCCCTATACCTCTTTGCAACTCCCTTGCCTTAGATACCTTTTATTTATTGTTAAAAGTTTCTCTTTTAGCTTCCAGAATCAAAGCAAGGCTATTCTTTGGGGTTTTTTTAACCCCTTTCCTCTCTACAGCTAATTCCTTTCTTTCCAAAGAGGGGGAGAGGGGAAGGAATCCTATTATTGTATTGGTTCTGTTAGCTGTTTTGAGTCTCTGGGAAGATTAAACTAGAACCAATACAAGGACTCAAGCAGGTGTGTCCATCACTTGAGTTTCTGGAAGCTGTTCATGCTTTATGATGACAGAAAGTCACAATTTGCCTCTCTCTACATCATATGGATGAGAATGGACGTCAGGTGGCTCTCATCTAAAGCAGCCAGTGCTAAGCAGAAGACAATCAATTCATCAGGCCTACATCACTTCTGTGTTCTCTGGGTAAATGGGGACCAGAGTCTGATTCTTATCCTGCCTCAGGAGCTGTTATGCACTACTACTTGCTCAGACTCACACTAGTTTTGCAACTAAGCTAATTTCAGGTTTTTTTTTCTTTTTTTCAACAACATATTTTGTAAAATTCTAGTCTGTTGCTCCCATTCCTATTTTCCAGGGTAGTTTCAGTATGCTGGTTGCATTACTGAAGTCAGGCTTTGATGAGCTGGCATTTCTGTCCCTAGGGTGATTTTCTGGGTTGCTCTTCTAGTTTCTGTGCTGCTGCACTGTGGGGCCTGAATAGTGCCAGAACAAATGCAAGAAGATGTGCCAGGCCTTGGTACATGCTGATGAATCCCAAAGTGACAACGTCTGGCAGAAACAGAAACATTGTTAATACAGCAAGCCACTAAAATCTGTGTTTAATCAGAAGAGTACCATGTCCCCACACTTGAAGGAGAGTTTGAAAATGAGAAAGGAAACCAAAAGACAAATTAAAGTTTCACACAGGGTAGGAATAAAGTATGTGCTCCAGGGTTTAACTCCTTAGAGCAGAATTTCTCTTCTTAAACCACTTTTGTTTTATAAGTGGGAAAAGACCATGATCAGATGTATGTGTTTTTGTTAGAGAGTGAGTCAAATGACAGCATTTCAGTTATGAATCCCCAGATACTCACTAGGCCAGGCTTGTGTTGGAAGAATTATTTTTAAATGGAGGTAGAAAAAGACCTTTACATTTTTTTTCCAAGTATTTCCTCCAGACCATTATCTAGTATTTTGGATGGGTTAATGGAGTCACTAATGGCTCTGATGAGGACAGCTTCTTCTTTTGCTGCGAGCAGAGAATTTCCTCACCCAATCTAACACACTGCCATAGACTTGTGTGTATTTGTCTATAAGTTTAATTCATAACTTCCCACCACACTGAGAATGATGTTTCAGAAATGGCTGCAATAACATAGGAATGCAAAACAGGCATCAAGATATGACAGACAAGAAAGTCAGTTGTTGATTTTAGGGTATGCAGAACATGTGGCAACTGGACATGTGATTGTGCTGCTCTAAACTGAAATATGAAGCATAGTTTTCCATCTCAGATCTTCAATGTTATGAACACAGCCTCTGAGAATACTGTAAGGATCTTGGTTAGACATTTACTCACATACTCCTCCAGGATTAGTGTGGTCAGCAGGAGCAGGGAGCTCATTCTCCCCCCGTACTCTGCACTGCTTAGGCCACACCTTGAGTACTGTGTCCAGTTCTGGGCCCCTCAATTGAAGAAGGACATTGGAGTGCTTGAGTGTGTCCAGAGAAGGGCAACAAGGCTGGTGAGAGGCCTCGAGCACAGCCCTATGGAGAGAGGTTGAGGGAGCTGGGATTGGTTAGCCTGGAGAAGAGGAGGCTCAGGGGAGACCTTCTTGCTGTCTACAACTATCTGAAGGGTGCTTGTAGCCAGGAGGAGGTTGCTTCCTTCTCTCAAGCAAGCAGCACCAGAACAAGAGGACACAGTCTCAAGCTGTGCCAGGGGATGTTTAGGCTGGAGGTGAGGAGAAAGTTGTTCCCTGAGAGAGTCATTGACTGCTGGAATGGGCTGCCCAGGGAGGTGGTGGAGTCAGCGTCCCTGGAGGTGTTCAGGGCAGGTTTGGACGTGGCACTTGGTGCCATGGTCTGGTCTTGAGGGCTGTGGTAACGGGTTGGACTTGATGAGCTTTCAGGTCTCTTCCAACCTTGGTGATACTGTGATACTGTGGTACTGTGATTAATCAGTGTCGCTCACTGAAGCCTGGTGGATTTATGACAACTGAGGGTGAAGATTTCTTTTTAGTCATTGGTGGTACAATGATTGTTTTCCACTGAAATGCAGTGAAATGTTTGCCAGGTAGAGTTGAAAAGAACAAATAAAGTGCTCTATGTGTAATCCTGGTAAAATTATGTTGAACTAAGCCCTAACTTTCAGTCCTGCAATCAAGGAGACAAATAAAGCACTTTTTGAATGAGGATTTAAAAGTGATCAACAAAAGAATAATGAGGATAAGATACGAGAAGCAATTGTTCTTTTCACATACAGGTTCACAAAATTTTTTAAGTCTTGTTCTTTAATTTTTTTTTAGGAAGACAACTACTTGGGCAACTGGTTGCTTCCCAGACACTCTACATTAATGTTCCAACTGAGTGCTGGGCTGCAGCAAGAGCAGTGTGGGTAGCAGGGAGAGGGAGGGGATTCTGCCACTTTGTTCTGCCCTCATCAGACCACATCTGGAGTATTGTGTGCAGTTCTGCAGCCTCCAGCACAGGAAGGACATGGAACTGTTGGAGCTGGTCCAGAGGAGGGCCATGAAGATGCTCAGAGGGCTGCAGCAGCTCTGCTATAAGGACAGGCTGAAAGAGTCAGGGCTCTGCAGCCTGAAGAAGAGAAGGCTTCCAGGAGCCCTTAGAGTAGCCTTCCAGTATCTGAAGGGGGCCTCCAGGAAGGCTGGGGAGGGACTATTGACAAGGTCTTGTAATGACAGGACAAGGGGCAATGGGTTTAAAGTGGCAGAGGGGAGATTGAAACTGGATGTCAGGAGGAATTTGTTTGCAGTGAGGGTGGTGAGACACTGGCACAGGTTGCCCAGGGAGGTTGTGGCTGCTCCCTCCCTGGAGGTGTTCAAGGCCAGGTTGGACGATGCCTTTAGTGAGCTGTACTAGTGGGAGGAGTCCCTGCCTATGGCAGGGAGTTGGAACTAGATGATCTTTGAGGTCCCTTCTAATCTTATCATTCTAGGAGTCTGTGAGTCTATTTTTTATTTCCAATATCTTGACAATGGTCTTGAAGTTTAACAAGGACACATCTAAGTTTCATCTGACCCAGAATTATGAGCTACCACTCATGGTCCTGAACTGCTCTTACTCCTCTAGTTATCTTTATTCTCCAGTGATTTCTTCACTTTTCTAAGAGAACATGTGTGATGAATGACCACACAGGGCTTTCCTCCTAGAAGGAAACTTCAGAGTGCCTTCAATTTTTCCTTCTAGTTTGCAACTACTATACCTCTAAGCCACAAAACATTGCCTTAAATTACAGTAATGCCTCAGCCCAGACATGCCTAAGCATAATTAGTTTGTTAAGGCTTTCACAGGTTATTATTCCAGCTAACATTTCTTCCAGGTTACAACAAGCTTATTTAAAATAAAAAAAAAAAAATAAAAAAATATCCCTAACACCTTAGTAAGAAAAAATTCAAATTGAACGTGGTTCAGTCTTTCTCCTTGGACTCCTTAACTGAGCTTCCACCTTCACCATGACATTCCAACAGAGAGTTCTTCCATATTTAGGTTTCTTTTGCTCTGACTGTGTTGTGTGATTGCTGGTTTTTAATTGTTTTTTGGGTGGCTTGGTTTTGTTGGTTTGTTTATTTTTTTTTTTTAATTTTCAAGTTTTAAACATCAGGAAGTACATGTCTGGATATATGAAGCACAAGGCAGACAGAAAGAGTCACACAGTAACTGCAGTGTGCACATGCAGCCCAGACAGCCAACCGAGTCCTAGGCTGCATCAAGAGAAGTGTGGCCAGCAGGGCAAGGGAGGGGATTCTGCCACTTTGCTCTGCTCTC
>VWZE01025760.1:152065-174124 GCA_013396675.1 Eubucco bourcierii | reverse complement strand
ATATTCTAATTAGCCTCAAACCAGCACACAAACCAAACTGGATTTCTATGTAAAGCTTAAGAACACTGTCAGAGCCTTAAATATATAAGCATAGTACATGCTAGCTGGCAGCAGTCTCTGCAAATGCATGTTTCTATTTAGTCAGCCTAAAAATGCTTTAAAAGAAACTTGCAGTTGTTTACGAATGTATCCAAATTACAGTGTCTCCCATTTTGAAGGCTTTGACATAAAGAAAAGTCAGATAGCTAAAAAATGTGGTGAATCTTGGAAGAAAGTTCACCTGGCTCATGCTCAGCTGAGACAAGAGTCTTTTCCTCTTTTTAACTAAAAAACCCAAAACACACCAAAATATGAGGGCATACTACTACACAAATGTTTCCTATAAATATTCTGGAAAAAAGCCCCAAAACACAAAACTGTTTAAAACAAAGAGCCCATAAAGTAGGCAATACCAAAAAAAGTTATTCCTTTAACAACAATTATCTGAGAATTTTATAACAAAACTTTCAGAGTTACAGATGCATGTAGATGGAAAAAAGAAATAAAAGTATGTGTTACAACATACTCTCTATTAAAAATAAAACATAATCAGATTTTAAACCCCATTATTACCTATGTTACACTAAGACTTTGTCTCAGCTCTCAGAGAGCCTGGTACTTTAAAAGGTGCCATAAGTGATGGGGAGTTAACTGATTAGACTGCCATAGAAAAGACTATCACCAACGACCCTCCCAAAGCATTCAACAGCATCTGGAAAGTGTGAAATTCTTCACTTTTAAATACAGCAAACTAACACTATTGGATAAAACTTTCGCAGTGGTAAAGAGAATAACAGCATGTAAAAGAAAGAAAACAGAATCTCTTCAAAGTTTTCCTTTTTTTTTTTTTTTTTTTTGATTTATTAAAGGTTTAGACAAAAAATGGCTGACAACTCAAGCTCTTTAGAAGAGGGTTTAGTTATGGTCAGAGGATTTAGCAGGTCCCAGGAGGTACTGAAACAAACACCCATATGTCGTGTAAGATTAATACAACAATAACAACAAAGTCATTGCAAACACAAGAAATGTTTATACGGTAATTAAGTTGTAAAATTATATTTATTTCTCCATAAAGCTGCTGACTTAAGTTCTAAACAAATGATTTGTTTTCTGTAGGAGTCACTGATCTTATGACAATGTTATGTGTAAAACCTGCATGCCTTAAAACACACTATATTTTCCAATGACCAGACATATTTTTCATAGACTTGCTTATTTTTTTAAACTTTCTACCTATGCAGAATTTTTCTTTGCAAGCAGTTTCATCTGACACAGAGATCACACAAGGAAAGACTAAGACAGTTCTGCTGTGCCACTTGAAACCAGAAATCACAGTGGCACTTTTATCCAAATTCTGGTATGTCTATTTACTAATTACATATTTTCATCAACATTCTTTTCTAAAACTAAAACATTTACAATAAATTCTAAATAACTGAAACAAGAATTCGGAAATCTATAATCCTGTTTACTCAAATCAACATATTTACTTTGCACTAACTGCATGTTATTTTATCATAGATTTGTGTAAAATTTTGTTTTCAATAGACTGCAAAATGCAGCACACTAAGAATTATCTTAAAGTTCCAGTATATATTGTTGTGTAGATCAGAACTTTTAAAATCAGTTTTTGACACACACATTATGACCAAAGTGAAAATGTCTTACTACCTTTACACTGGGCATCAAGGAGATGATTGTCCAGGATATTAGATTTGCATCATAGAAATAAAAAAAAAAAAAATTCTTTTACATTCCATAGTTTCAGTAACAGTTATCACAGAAGCTGAAATTAATTCAGTATGAAACACTGCAAATAAGGTAACACTGACAAATATTTATTTTAATTGGAGCTATTACAGAGTGCAAAATCAGTGTATCCCTGATTAAAGCAGAGTTGTAATGGCCCTTCATTTTTTACTAGTGTTTATAAATTCCATTCTCTCATTTTGAACTTTTCTTTTATAATGAAAATTCAAGTACATTTTCTCAATCCTCCCTTCAAAGTTCATCACGGCTGCACCTTCAGTGAGACTGCAAGGTCACAACAGAGCACTACAATTTCTTCTCTGCGGCATCTGAATCTAGCAGAAGCCTGTACCTGGTAGGTCAACCATTTCCCTGTGCTACATTCCTCTGCACCAGAGATAAAGTTGTTTGCAGCCATCCTGGCTGCACCTTAAAGGGCTTTTGTACAGGTTGTAGTACCATTTAAGCAGGTCATCAAGCATCTGCTGATTTTCTTTTTCAAGGCCTTGGTGGTTATCAGTGTTGCTACATTTATCAAAGCTGCCATATTCTTGGAAGCAGACTGCTATTAGTACAAACACTAAATTTCTTTGGGAGGTCCAGAACTCTATCTGATGCAAGTCTCTCTTCTCCTCCTCTTCAAAGTTATTAAGATTATCTTAATCTCAGACTCCTGTGAAAATAGTTTGACTACAGCATTTAATTCAAGGATGAACTTGTGTAAAATCCAGATCTAGTCAAATTAATGCTATATTTGTTCAACCTCTTTTCACTTAATAAAAAAATAATTACTAAGACATCGTAAGACGAGGGATGCCTGATGAAGTTAACTGAAGAGTTACTACCAAAATGAGCAAGTAAACCCAAGTTGTTTTTTTTCTCTGCTCTGCTGGAGAAGATTCACCAGAATAATTTAATGATTTGAAAACACAAAGCAATGATTTGATTTCTAGCTAGCACTCAGCATCATTCACAAAACCTAGAGTTAGCCAGGATCCCTGAGGCCACTAATGATATAATTGGTTTTTACCTGTTGGCAAATTGGTTTGTTTTCACTGTGCTTAAGAAACACTTTGTTCATTTCGAAAGATAATGAAAGAGAAATGCACATTTCTTGGGTCTCCACTGCACCTAGCCCATGGACTCACTCTAGTACAAACTCCTTGCAATCACTTGCACTCAGGCAGGTGACCTCTGGAGAACATCCACAATGAGGTGTGCATTTGCAGCCCAGAAATCAAACCGTATCCTGGGCTGCATCAAGAGAAGCATAGTTACCAGGTTGAGGGAGGTGATTCTCCCCCTGTACTCCACTCTGGTGAGATCCCACCCGGAGTACTGCATCCAGTTCTGGAGCCCCTATTACAGGAACAGGTTGCCCAGGACGATGGTAGAAGCCCCATCCCTGAAGGTGTTTAAGGCCAGGTTGGATGGGGCTCTGAGAAAACTGATCTAGTGTGAGGTGAACCTGCCCATGGCAGGGGTGCTGAAATTGGATGACCTTTGAGGTCCCTTCCCACCCTAATAGTTTTGTGATTCTGTGAAAACAGGATCCCAGGGTACCCCTTACTGCAATTAAGAGGTATAGAGTCGCATAAACTCCACAGCTAGCTTGAATGTCATCGTGTCTTATTATTTTTACCGCTCATGTAAAAGAGTGAAAACAGCCCAAACAGAAGTCAGTTGGTAAACTCAGTAATATTTATATATTTTTTACACAACAAAATCTCTGGAGGATATATATATGATAATACTTATTCCACTATAAAATACTAAAGTAGTTACAAAGATATCCTGCTTCTAACTGCAGAAAAAGTGCCTCAGCTCTCATTTTGTCAAAGGTTCTCTAGTGCTCATAGCATTGCTACGATTTGCTAGTCAGGATACTGCAATTTTGTGATCTGTTAGCAGACACACAGACTTCAAAAGCACTTCTATTCAGAAAAACAACACACTGTAAGACTTCACAGCTGAATACTACATATGCCTAGCCATATCTTGAGAGCATTTAGAAACCATACAAGTGTCTTCCTGTATTCAGAGATGGTCTTAGAAGAATGGAGGATGCCCACCTCATCTGTCATCCTTTCTTTTTCCTTTTGGTTTGCATTTATAAGGTTTGAGGATCTAAATGAGTCAGACATTGTAGCTAAAATCAAATAGCAGTGTGTCTGCATCAATTCTAGCATTGGTCATTAGTAAATGGTTAGGAAGGAATAAAATATTCTCTTAGTATTAACCTATTTTGAGCTCAGGGACATCCTGAGCTGAATGTGGTTTCTATGTACTTGGTTATATCACTTTCTGGCACTTACTCAACATCTCCCTGAGTCCATGCAAACTTCTAGTGACTTTAATGACTTTTGGCATGGATTTTCACACATCTATTGCCTATTGTGAAGAGTTACACAATGGATAATATACCCTGGGACATGTCAAGGTCATGTCAAACTATATGCTAGTTTTGTGACGGAGGTGAAGTTTAGCTGATTATTTCTCCCTTCAGGACAGATGTTTTAACATACTTAAGTTCTTCACTCTCACGGTAGAGGTGAAAAAAACTCCGTTAAGTGTAGTTTCCATATCACTTCACAAACTGTACTAAATAATAGCATGATATCATCACAATCTTTTTCATTAATGATCTATCAAGGGACATAAAACTTCACTTCTAGGAGAAAACACTATTTCTTTATTTCACTAACCAGTCCTTTAAAAATTCTCTTTTACAGGCCACCTCTTAAGTTATTTCTTATCCATTTTAATAAACATTACTTAATAGCTCTGCACACTGCCAAAATCCATTATCTGAAGCTGTAAATTGATAGCTGGAAAAACAGGCTTTAATTTCAAGCTGAATAAAAGCATTGTGCTTGCTATATAGTTTGTTTTTTGCAAAACTGCATCTGCACATTTCGAATTAAACTTTACGTGGCTTTACTCAAAACTGATACATTTTCTTACACTTCATTGATCTCATTTATCCAGCTAGAGAAGTTTTATGATTACCAAATTGTTTTTAAGGTAACATCTGAAGCTCTTCAGACCTGAGTCTACTGATTATGTATGTCACTCCTCTCCAGTTTTTAGAAACAATCTTAAGTGATGTTATTATATTAAGTGGGTCAAAAGCAATATAGTTGAAAATCAGGTTTTCTTCTACTTAATTATTAAAAACTAACATTTAAAAAGACATCTTTGGGTTAGATTTGTTTGAATTCAAATACGAATCATGAGAGGTGTTAAATAAGAGAACACATTCTCAGTATCTAAACTGCAAAGATCCTCACCAGGAGACTGCTTCTTCCCACTGATTCCAGAGTGATTTAAAGACCAGGTTTCTCAGTTAGGTATCTAATGGCATATAAATGTAGATGAATAAGGTAGAATGAATCTCTCACAAAGTACTACTTTATGGCCAATCTCTGCAAGAGTTTAACTGCACTGTGGAGTATCAGGACACACTCACCAGGGTAACGATATCTAAAGGCGTAGTTCTAATTTGGCACTGTGCCTGCGACAGCATGAACAATATAATATACTCCCAGAAGGGCTCAAATCTTGATGTGGGAAATTGTTGGTCAGAGATGTTTTTAAGTGTAGCTAGAGTAGTGCCAAATAGCCTTTAGGATAGCTATTGCTCAGCAGTGATAAAGAAGCAGAGCTTGCTGCTTTTTGGTGATCAAGCTTGTTGAAAGCAAGGACCCATTTGCAAGACATAGAAGGCAGAGGAGATGTGTGTACAAATATCTTTGAATGTTTGAATTTTCTCTGTTAAAAAAAAAAACACAAAACCAAAGCTGTATTTAGAAATCCAGAGCAGAAAAGTTGCTAGTGTCAAAAACTTGGAGGAAAGAAATGTAGTAAGAATTTGGTTTATATTAACTTTACCCTCAATCCCAAAATCATTTGTGCATATGAAGCTCCTGTAAATATGATCTTTTTGCCAAGATTGTCTTAATATGCAGCACCAAGCTTTTCACATACAACAAACTAATCTTCTGATGGCTTGTGGTCAGATGACTAAAAGCAGATTTCTGACAAGGAACAACACTGAGGAACAAACTGCTCAGTCTATGGGAAAGTAAAAATCAGCTTTTTACTGCAAAAGTGACACCTCTTTTATGATACAGATGATAACATCACAAAGACCATTCCTCACAACACATATGAAGTCTGTGTCAGTATTAAGCACAGAAAGGTAATACATTTGGATTGTCTTGGAGCAGTTTAGGAGCCATTTCGTAAGAGCTCTAAACCCTGTTCTAACTACTGTTTTCATTAGTGACATGGGTGAAGGAAATGGAAATCAAAATGAAAGTAGTATGTCTAGAAATTATGATCTATGAGGAAGAGCTGAAGAGAGGCCTTTTTATAGCTGATAGCAAGGTCGCTGTTTAATTTTGAAGTCCTTCAAGATGCTTCTGCATGCTGCCAGAAGCAAATCTCTGTGTGCCTGTGCTATTCCACTGCAGATGAGATGTGTGATGAGGCATTGTCACATGGCAGCAATCAGAGCAGCAAGCAACCAGGCAGGTTTTCGCTGACACAAGGCAGGGCTTGTATAGACCTGCAAGATGAAACAACTCAGTGACCCCACAAGATCTCTTCTAACATGCACACACATACTGCTACATGTGAGCAGCATATGTATGGCCAGCTCTTTGGCAGTGTGGAAGTCAATGGGAGCTGAGAAGAAAGGGTCAGCTGCCTTTCACAGAAGCAGGATACTATCCAAACACTCAGCAACTTCTTTAAATGGGAGGCTACCTTCCCACTTGCACTAAAATAATCATTTAGTTAAGAGCAGAAGCACAACTGCCATTCACACTGCTTTCATTTTGCTGTTTACAAAGCTCCTGGGATTTGTAGCTCACCTTCTGAGCTCCTCCACTTCCTTCATAACATGTATGGAATTTGGGTGGTTGCCTTGGAGGTAGTTTATTCCTGTCTCGTGAGTATCTATCCAAAAAGTAGATTACAAAATCAAATATTGAGTGCTGAGTGCTGTTGTATACCTCCACAGAAGTCTTGAGAGATGAACAGCCCCAGCACATTGACCACAAAAACTACAGCAGAAGTGTCCTCAGTGCCACAGCCATGTGACAACAAAGAAACAGATGGCACCTTCAAAAATTGCAGAGTGTAAAAGGTTCCCAGCAGAAGCTAGCAACTTGCACCAAGTCTGAAGTTGCTTTCTCAAATAGCAATCCAGTGACCCACTGCATTGGTTTAAGATTCAGAGATGTAGATAGCTAAATTTAAATCTGTGGAGGAATTTTCTCCATAAAACTGAAGTCTGTGGAGTTATCTTTTTCATTATTCACATGTTGTCTTACTGCTCCTGCAATAGCTAGCTTTATGAATCACAGAATCACAGAACATTAGAGGTTGGAAGGGACCTCTAGAGGTCAAGTCAAACCTCCCTGCCAAGTAGGATCACTTAGGGAAGTCCACACAGGAATGCATCCAGGCAGGTTTTGAAAGTCTTCAGAGAAGAAGACTCCACAACCTCCCTGGGCAGCCTGTTCCAGTGTCACCCCCATTGTAAAGAAGTTTCTCCTCATGCTGAGGTGAAACCTTCTACGTTCCAGTTTGTAGCCACTGCTCCTTACCTTATTGCTGCAGAGCACTGAAAAGAGATTGGCCCCATCCACTTGACACCCACCCCTCAGATATTTGTACACATTGATGAGATCTCTTCTCCAGACTTCCCCAGGTCTCCAGACAGCCCCAGGTCTCTCAGTTTCTCTTAACAGGGGAGACGCTCAAGTCCCCATATCATCCTCATGGTTCTTCACTGGGCTCTATCCAGAAGTCCTATTTTTCTTGAACTGGGGAGTCCAAAATTTGACACAGTATTCCAGGTGTGGTCTTACTAGGGCAGAGTAGAGGGGAAGGAGAACCTCCCTAGACCTGCTGGACATTTTTCTTGATGCACCCCAGGATGCCATTGGCTCTCTTGGCCACAAAGGCACATTGTTGGCCCATGCATATTAAAAAAAAAAAAAAAAAAAAAAAGTTAANTATTAAAAAAAAAAAAAAAAAAAAAAGGTTAATTATCCCATCCAAGTGCTGAACCTTAAACAAAAGGAAGGTTTTTTACCACTTAAAATAGTTTAATTGCTTTAGCATATTTTCTCACCTTAACTGTAATTTCACCACTTGCATAAACTCTGAATGCCATATTCTTTAATATGTTTGGGTTTCTCTGTCTTTTTTTTTTAATGGAAGAACCAAAGTTGACAAAAGAGCAAATGCTCTGAAACACATACTGTGTAAGTGCATCACTGTTGTGAAATGGCATTGCAGACATGCTAAACAGTCAGCCTTTCGAGTTGCAGGACTTTGAAATACAGAAAAGCACAAACAGAATGAACACGTTATTCCTAATACACAGCATGAAGACCTTGGGTGCTCCTCAATGTACTTAAGAAGTCTTAGCAGACACAGAAGCATAACTCATAGACACAAACTGTGTGCCCCCCTGCTCCCTTCCAGTTACAAGCTGTAATAAATCTGCAAGCTATGGTCATCTAAGTCGTGAACCCTTAAGAGGGGAGGGAAAGGAAAACAGCTTAATGTGTCTGCCTTCAAATTTAAAAACTCAATCGCAGATTTATTACTGTTTGTCATTCCCTGTAATTCTCTTCACAAAGTCTGCAGAATTTATATGTATTCTGTACACCAATAGACTTTCTGAAATAATTTATTGCAGATCTTTATCACTCCTTCTATGCAGTTCTGAGTTGTCACTTTCTATTTCCCTATTTTTAAGATTACTCCTCATTTTTAGTCTCGTGAAAAGGATATATGCGACTGTTTTACTGGATCATCTTCTCTAATCTTTACACATAAGAAATTTATAATTTCTACTGCTTTTTTACTCCTTCCCAGACAATATCTTCCTTGTGTGGCTGAGTGACCAACACTACATACAGCATTCCAGATGGAGCCTAGCACTCCTGTAACCATATCGCCTCTTATTTTGTATTTTATCCCTCTGATACAACCTAGTAACTTACTTTCTTGCAGCTGTGCACAAACCTCATGGTTTCAATGATTTTTCCACAATAACCTCCAAATCCTTTTCCTAGTCAGTGTGCTGAATGATTGTTCCATTGCAGCACATGCTGTTTCCTTTGGTTTCTTGCTCCCAGACTAATTATTTTACATTTTTCCACAGTGAGTTGCATTTGCCAGCTGTTGGCCCAGTCACCTCAATAGTTCTAAATCCTTTTATATCTGATTGTATTGTTCCTAATTCACTGTTCAGAATTTTACTACAAAAAAGGTGGTGGGGAGGATAAATCTCTGTGCACAAATATACATTACTTATATGGGGGCCATATGCATGTGATCAGTACAATTTATCATATGGTTTTGCAATCTATTAGGCAGCTCTGCCCACCTCACTTGCATTTTTCCAATAATCCATCTCTGCTGGGACTACTTTGAATAGTCCACACTTCTGAGCAGCTTCATACAGCTGCCATGAAAAAAAATCCACCACAAAAGAACCCCTTTTATTTTCCCAAATGTAATCCTGCCACTTCAAATCACACTTACCTGAAGTTCCATATTCAATTTTGAATAGTCAGCAATATTCTGTCTGGGATCTGTGACAGATTCATGGCTGCTTCTTGCAGATATTTGAGGAGGGAGGTGGGGGCTAGGTGCACCAAACATACACAAACTACCTATTTAAGGATACATCTAACAGCTGTTTCTAGATTCCAGTTTCAAGAAAACTATAAGAATTTAAAATAATGACATTGTGTACTGTAACATGATATTTAGTAACATTTAAAACACTTTGATTTTCCTTCCTAACTATAGTGCTGACCTAATGTTAAAAGAATCTCTGCTCATTTCATACCACCAGTAACCCAGGTCACTGACCAGCACAGTGTGCATATGTGGGCAGAACTGATGTACAAGTTGCAAGCACTCATGCAGCCTGGTGTTTCTGCATATTCACTCCCCCTCTAAGGAAAGTCCTATTTTTCCACTTCTTCAAGAATTATTAAACTCTGGAAGATTGATACAGAACTTTGCATTGCTTTAGTGCAATGAGTATTTCCAAAGCTCGTGGAGTTATGACTCAGTTTCACTGACGCTGTACCACCTTGTACCTCAATGGGCTTAGTCTACTGAATTCACCTGGCAGATGAGAGCCTCAGGCATCACTATATAATCATGCTTTTCTTCCAGCAAGAAAGAACAAAATTGAACTTCTTGCTACTCTTCAGGCTATCAAGTCAGGGAACGTTTTACCAGTGCTACAGCACCTGTTACTCTCCACACTATCAGCTCAGGGGAAGCTTTAAGAAAATGTGCAGGCTTCCATTATTTCTTTCATCCAGTTCCCATTCTGTGACACCAATTCCTCTATCATAAAACACTGTCACTGTTGTAGTTTTACACTAAAGACTAACAAAGACATGTTCAATAAAAACCATAAATTATATGTCTGTGATGCCATACCTGAGCCACTATAAGAAAATTATTTTAAAAGAACAAATATCAGTTAAATCTAAAACCTGATATGATCTTGTACTGATTTGTTGACAAAAGTGATGTGGAACATTAATTAGGGGTGAAGACTGCATGCACTGGATGACCAGTATTTGGGCAAACCACTAGTTCTATCTATGCTGCAGAAATACTGCAGAATAATAGAGTCTTCAACTCCCAAATTAATTGTGCTCTGTTTTTTATTTGTAGAAGTTTAAAATAGTAGTCTGTGCTTAAACAGACTGAAAAGAAAATAATGTTAAGGTTTTTACTTTAGTTATTACTTCTGGTTTCTGCCAGGCTACAGAACCTGAGCAATCTGACCAGAGTTTTTGTCAATTTTCTGCTATTTGCTGAAGTTGTTTTCTCCTACATTTAAAAAAATTCCAAGTTGGGGTTTTTTTTTTTTGTGTTTCTTTGTTTGTTCTTTGTTTGTTTTGTTTTTTTAAATACAGGAAAACACGAGACATTTTAATCTTTGTATTTGTTATCTCCAAACAAAGTTCAAACACCAATGAACAGAAAAGTTTGACTGCTTAACAGCTCCTTTTTACTCCCTCTCAGCTTGCACACTGAAAAGACCATTTCTGCTGCCAAGAGACACCAAAGTGTTACATTAGTGCCACTTTTGTAGTTATTTACAGTGTTAAATGAAACTCCAAGAATCACAGAATCATTTTGGTTGGAAAAGACGTCTAAGACCATTGAGTCCAACCACCAACTGAACACCATCATGCCCACTAAACTGTGTCCAAAAGTGACATCTACAAATTTTTTTTCAACATCTCCAGGTATGGTGACTTCACCACCTCCCTGGGCAGCCTATTCCAATGCTTAACTACTCTTTCAGTAAAGAATTATTTCCTAATACTCAATCCGAACTTCCTCCACCACTCACTCCTACCACCCTGGGGATCTAGACAATGAAAGGAAGAGAGACCCACTGATGTGTGGTTCCACTGCTCACTGTTCAAGAGGACTTAGCTGTAGCAGAAAGCAGGCAAGCTGCAGAGACAACTAGGTTGCACTGGTTACTTCATGCTGTGGTTTTCTAACTACAAAGTACCTGTACAGTTTTTAAGCCTCATCTATGACCGACAGGGCTTTTTCAGGTCCAACTATAGACCAAGAGTGCTCCAGTGGCACAAGTGACAACATACCATATTTTATTTGCTGTTTAGTTCATCTCTGATAATGGCAATGCATTTTCAAATTTTAAAATCTGATACAGTTCAGAGACTGTGCCTTTCTTCAAAGTCTTAAGGGACAAAACCAAGATTCACATGCTTTCTGTGTTTAAATTCCTTTCTGCAGCTAATGAATGTTTTATAATGGGTGAAAAACTGTAGAGGAGTTCTTTCTTGATTTAGCATAACATGCAACAAGCACACCTCTGCCTCAAAACCCCCAAATCCTACAAATAAACAAGGACCACAGTTACATAACATGGACTGGGGGGAAAGAGGAAATCTCCATTCCACTTGCATTTCTAGCACAAGGAGAACAAGACGAAAAATGTAACATTGGAGAGAAATAAAAAAATGAGGTACACAGGATTTAAAAGAACCTTCAAGATAATGAAATCTAGATGCCTGCTTATCTATTTAATGAATTACTAGGTGCATCTGAAGAAAAAGTAAAAATGCACAACACAGGGGTAGTTTACACATGTCCAAAGCACAATTATCCTGTATGATTAACCTCAGGGTTCCTGGGGACATCGGAGTCATTATACGACCTGCACTTTCTCTAGTTGCTTTGATCAGCAACCATACAGCTATCATCCACACTTACATGTTCGGCATTCAGCACTTCATTTAAATGACTAAAAAAGACCAACAATTTCTGCAGATGTATGCTTTCAGAAAATCTAGCAAAATGAAAGTTAAGCAGAGCATTGCCTATATTCATATTTGGAGACTTTCTTCATAAATATAAGAGATAGAAATGAGTGCTATAAAGCTGCTGCATTACCTATGGAAATGGTACTTTGACTCTTCAGTTAAAAAGAGAGAGATGATGTTAGACCACGTCTTAAATAAATTGCTACTTAAAATGTAATAAACATTTCATTATTTGCACACATTAACAAGTCGGAGCGGGAAGTGTTGGAGCGGGTCCAGAGGAGGGCCACAAAGATGATCAGAGGGCTGGAGCAGCTCTGCTATGAGGACANGGGGAGATTTAGACTGGATGTTAGGAGGAAGTTCTTTACAGTGAGGGTGGTGAGACACTGGCACAGGTTGCCCAGGGAGGTTGTGGCTGCTCCCTCCCTGGAGGTGTTCAAGGCCAGGTTGGACGAGGCCTTGAGTGAGCTGTACTAGTGGGAGGTGTCCCTGCCTATGGCAGGGGGTTGGAACTAGATGATCCTTGAGGTCCCTTCCAACCTTACCATTCTATGATTCTATGATTCTATAAGTCATGGTACTACAGCTTTCAAACTTTATTTCAAATAATTTTATCTGGAGGAATAAATAATATTTTTCAAACTCCAATAGTATCAGTAACCTCATATAGCCCAAATAATACATGACGTAAAAAGCAGCTAGGGTAAAGGAAACATTCCAAGGAAGAAAAAGATCAGCTACCAGAAATGGTATAAGGGGATATTTTCACGAAGGGATGTACTATGATAAGACTGTGATTATCCTGTGTGATCTGCCCTAAGCAGTTGTGCTTTGCAGCAGAGTTGGGCTCCATCTCTGGAGGTTCCTTCCAATCCCAAACATTCTGTGATTTTGTGAAGCATCCACGTATAATTTATGGAAGTACTAGGAAATGAGACATTTTAACTGAAAATGGTGAGCTGTATATTCAGAAGTGGTTGGCATCAAGGTATAATGAATGTCCCAGCCTAACACAGGTGTACAGCATGTGTGGCAGCTGGATTATTTAAAGTGCATCACCAAAACTTATCTCACACTGGCAGCTACCATTCATCAACAAATGAAGATGCCCACAGGGCAATACAAAGCATGAAACTCTTCCTAAGGCCACGTGGTGGAAAGCAAATAGGTCTAAAATATGTCCTGACTTGCCCCACCCTTCTGCTGATGGGGGAAGCAAGGGCAGGAGGAAAACAAAGGCTCGGGCCATTATGTTCCCTCCCAAAGTGCTAAACAGGTACCCACAGGTGTTTATGCACTTGTGAGTGTCTTGCCCAAATAATGGCAAGCAAGCCCTTGGTCTCACCTACTATGGCCAGTTTGGCAAAGTTTGGCACCATTCTGACTGGTGAATCTCTGTGGACAAAGGACCCATTACACTCAGGCAAATAATATAAATGGAGCTGAGTTGCAAGCAGTTGTGCTGCTCTGCTCTGATGAGTTCTGCTTTGCTCAGACAATGTGCTCTGCCTCGTGCTTTAGACCAGCTTAGCCCTGATGTTCTGGGCTTGAACTACCTGGAAATTTACGTGCCCTAAGTTTACCAGGAGAAAGCATTAAGTGCCTCACAAAGTGGTAAGGAGTGCCACCGACATCATGCTCTCTGCACCTCTGCAAGAGATCCCACCTGCATCTCTTCAAACCTCCATGCCAAGAGGAACCAGGAACTAGTCAGAGATTGTCTGCCTCTTTCTCAGCACCCTGCTAGAGCCTGGGAAGATCTAGAAGTCTCTCAATAACTATCAAGACACCGAGCAGCTCCAACACTAGTGCAAGGGAGTCAAGGGACTATCACAGAATTCTACTCCACCGCCATGAGCAGACTTTCCCTAGGGCTCCAGTGTGCCTATTTATAAGCAAGCAGAGCCATTTTGTGGCTAAACCTTTTCCAATTTTTTGATTCTCCGAAATCACTACATTGCCCATAAGCATCCTTGTGAAGATTTTCCTGACCAAATTAGAACCCAAATGTAACTAGTTTGTACATTGCTTGTGGGTATGGTTTTTTTGAAATACAAAAATAACTACACATTTTTAATTCCTGCCTCATTAATTGCCCCAACTAATTCAGGCCTCTGGTATCTGAATTTCCATTGGTGTGAATTTTGAGAAATTGTCACCTAGTGAAGTATATACTATATGACACTGGCAGCTAAATACTTGAGTATTTCAATGCAGCAAAAAGGAAAATGGACATTTCTTATATATGGTAACAAAGAAAATTCCACTCTGTGTTAGTAAACCTAACAGCAGACTGTGATAGATACAAGCCTCAGCATGACCGCTGAGCTTGTGAAAATCAGTTTTGCAGAGTTCTGCATAAAGTACTTTGAGGCAGAATGTGACAGATATTTATTTAATGTTTTCTCTACTGGATAGGTTCTGCTATATCATTAGTCATGTATTATGCTTCTCTAAGAACAATTTCTTTATTAAATTGCTGTGCACAAAGCCATAAATTTTATTTTAGTCAAGAGTTAGGTTTTCCATTGAAAACTGGCAATGGAGTTACAATGCACAAAATCTGAAATAAGCAAGTACAGTCTGGAAATAAATTTGAAGCTAATCCTTTCTTTGAGCATCTGTTAGCTAGAAGAGCTGAGATGCTGCCTCAAAAGGTGGTCTGCTTTGGAAAGACATGAAGATCAAAGTCCCTTTTGTCCCAATTACACCTGATGGCTATCATGATGTTATACCATATGCAAGCAAAACTTCAAAGGAGTCTTAAGGGCTCTCACTCTTTTTTTACTAATAAATTTAAGAAAACTCATTGTGCTAGCAGTTTTGATTACCTCTGGATTTCTCTGAGAATACAAATGAGACAGTTTCTAGTTACACGTTATCTGCACAATTCTTTACAATGCACAGACTCTGTGCTATGCTGATTTTTTGTCCCTGTTCATCTTCCTGCTTAGGAAATGAAGGGACCTATCTTGTCATCTGACTTCTCCAAGCAGGGTTTTAAACTTTTATCTCAACTTTGCTATTAAAGAACACATAATCTGTGCAGTCTATTGCAGTCTATTGAAATCTCAGAATTTAACACACATTGCAAGGTTTTAAGTAGCACAGATAATTGAGTGCCCTAAGTTCCCTTTCTAATTGCAAACATTTAAACGAACAGAAACTCAATAGATATTTCCTGGATTGGTAAAGTACAGAAGCTGAAATGTGAAGAACTGAATCTCAAATTACAACTTGATTTTTTTTTTTTTTTAACATGAGAGGAAGAATGTATCTGCTTTCAACATAACATTCCTATAGAAAGGTAACCACTATGTTCAAACTGAAACAGATTTTTAATGTAACAGTAGAAAACTAGCTAGACAGAAGAAAGTTGCAGATTGCACAAGAGTTGCAAGCCCTGCTGTTCTCCTGTCCCATGAGAGAAAAAACAATCCCAGTGTAGCAGTGGTCCACAGAAGATGCACTGTAATGTAGTCTTTGTATTTTATCAATTTCATTCATCCCAAGCAATGAGTTGTCCAATGGGCTCTCTCACCTATAACCTAAGGTCTGTTTCACATCTGAAGTTTCTCCTACATTTGTGAACAGGAAGACACAGTTATCTTTGTAACATCTCAAGACAGAGTACTTTGTTTATTAAACAATAGGGAAAAACCTCCCAGACACTGCTTGAACTGGGCTTTAATCCCATCAGTAAGAGGTACCATAAGAAGTAAAATCTTTCCTGTTGCACATTTATCTTAAGGCTTTCCAAATTCTGGATCACAGTTAGGCAGCAGATGGTCTTATGTGGAAGTAGGCAATGAAGATGGGAGAAGTACTTCCTCTTCTTCTCTGGAAAGGAGTCTACTTCTCTGGAGACTTTTAAAACCTGCCTGGATGCATTCCTGTGAAGACTGTCCTAGGTGATGATCCTGCTTTGGTAGGAGGGTTGGACTAAATGATATCTAGATATCCCTTCCAAACTCTAACATCCTGTGACTCTGCAACTGCCTAGAGTGTGGGAGAGGGGCTCTGTCCTACAAAAGCTTTGGGAGGAGCCAGATAAGCAGCACATTTCATAGGAACAGCATCTTCCCTAAACACATTTTTAATCTCCTACAAGTGTGTGAGGGGTTGAGGAAAGCACCCCCAATTATTTCTTATGGATGCATACCACTGTCCCTGCCTCTGAAGAACATAGGAAACTAAGTAAAGTATGAGTGAAGAGTAATAGCTATTTTTCATACAAACTATGACAGGAAAATTGACAGGCAGATAAAGACACAGCTTCAAAAATAAAAATCAGGCTTATGTGCCTGGTAGACTCCACTGTGTTTCCTTGTACACATCAAAACTTAGTATAATTTAAAATAAAGAACTCCCAAGTGATTCACATCCTTTCCCCCTTCCTTACAAACAATTTTGTACCTGATAACTGCCAAGACTCTCTTCACACACTGCCACTATTTATAAGACCAATACACTGTGCTCTAGCAGAACAAAAATTCACTAAACTGCAAAACCTGGCAATTAATTATCATATATGTGATATACTCTTTTGTAAAATTTGAAAAAAAAAAAAATTAGCTTACCATCAGCAGTAAAGTCAATTTCTGCACCAATCAATCAGTTGCCACTTGCCATGCTGAAAGCTGGTTTTCTGTATGTTTGGTAGGAAGTGTTTAATCTAAATATCAAAGAGCACGTTTGGCATTAGCTTGGAAAAGAAAGTCTGTTTGCTTTAATCATGTGGTACACTTCCAGAAACTTAAAATCTCTAAGAGCTAGGACAAAATATGCTTCCAGCACAGCAGAAGTTGTTCCATAATTTGACATTTCAGAACAATAGCTTGTGAGAAGTGCATGTAAACTGCCTACAAATGTAGCATCACACTTAATGTGAACAAAAAAAGGACACTGGTGAATGTCTCTTTAAGCAGATTTGTGATTTAGGCCATCTTAACAGGAGTCGCCTAAGGATCAGAAGCCAAGTGTGCAAGCCCACACAACCAGCTTTCTAAAGACAAATTTCAGTACAGGAAAAAGCCATTGATCTGTCTTTATAATTCACTCCAGTTACTAATGGGGTATTGCAGCTTCCATTATTTCTAGTACCCTACAGCAACTCAATTACTTTCAAAGGAAGTTTACTTTATTATTCTGAGTTACATGGCAAGTTAAAAACATACAAGGTCCCATGGTTAAGAGTGTTTTCATAAAGACATCAAAGCACATTTTCAAACCTATACACTTCATTTTCACATAGAGGGAAAGAAGCTCCATGTTACAGATCATCTCCCTTTTCTCAGAAGCATTGCTCTCCAGCACAGATACATCAACTGGTGAACAAACCAAAACAGAATTTGTTTTAGCATGGTGAAGGGGTGTTGAGACTTCTTTCTGCGGCTGAGACTAAGGAGAACTAATTTTAATCTACAATATAAAATATCCCAAATGCACCCTATAAAAGACTTACTCAGACTTACATTTATGTCTGTATCATGTTTTATTTTAAAATAAAATTGTGTCAGTGAAGTCCTTTGATCCTTCTGTTAACCTTTTGGCTGATGCCTTGCATACATTTCAAGCATGTTATGACTACTGTGGTATTTAACTGCACAGGGATTATACTGGAATTATTACAGGAAGTTTGATCTTTAAAGGAAAAGCAAAAAAAAAAACCCCAAACCCAAAAAACCCACAAAAAAACCCCAACCAACAAACCAAAACAAACCCTACACCCAACAACAACAAAAACCCACGAACAAAACAAAAAAAAAATCCCCAACCTAAATCACCTTTGTAGAACTGATTTTTAAGGTCCAGATGGATTTCTTTTCTTTAGACAAATTTTAACAAATTAATATTAACTTAGATTCACAGAAATGATCTTTCAAAACCAAAATTTAATAAATTAGTCAAGACTGAGACAAGGTGAAAACTGCAGTGTAGACTTTTGCACCAGACCAAGCATTTATGAAACAACTACCAAGGATGCCAACACACAAATTCATAAACCTAAATATTTTATATTTCAGCTTATAATGACAATTACATTAGAAAATAACTATTTTCATTATTGGGGAATAGCAGATGTGTTCTGATTTTGCAGCCTATTGATGGTTCAGTTTATGACACCAAGTTGTAAAAATCAGTGAAAGGAAAATGAATGCTATATTCTTTTTCCCTCTTCCAACCTTTACAAATGTTTTCTTGTCATCTGTGGAAAAAAAACAAAATAGGGGAAAAAGAAAAAATACCCACAAAAGAACCAGTGCATCTAAATTCACAAGGCTACGAAGAAGTAACTTCTTGTATACTACAGTCCCTACAGTCCCAAAATGTGGAATATCAGTTTACTGTACTTTTTTTTCTTGCACTCATTGGTCAGTTATTCCCTCCATTGCATTAACATATTGTAAAAATGATAGGATTATGTAAAAAGAACCCTTGGCTCCAGCTACAGATTAAGCAGTCATGTCACACTCTTTCTATTCTGCCACCTTGAAACGGTTTCAAAGTCATTCTAAATCCAAGCTAGTTTTTAAATACAGAATGCTTTCAAAAGCCAGCTGCAAAAGAAAGCATGCTAGAAAAAAGCCAGTTAGCTATTTGAAAAAATTCTGTGATTATTCATCATAAGATACTGACAAAAGGCTTCAGAAATGCTGAACTCCAACAGATAGTTACAAAGTAACTTAAAAGTAAAATCAGTATTTAACCTAAAGTATTTAACCTAAAGTCATAAGCACAAATTTAGTTCAGTCACTAAAAACTGCAAGACATGTTAACAATGTTCACCTCAGCACCATAGCTATCAATATTTAAATCTGTAAATCTTAACTGCTTAAATTAGTGGTTACTTCATGCTTGAAACTACACAATAGCAGAATCTGTACCTGTAATCTTGTTCAATAGTGATTAATTGGAAAGCAATCCTAGAGTTAAGAGAAATCTTGCAACTTTGCCTGGTCTACCCTGAATAGTAGTTCTACAAAATGCAGTTCTTCAGAGCTATGAAGAAAGGCATTGTGTTAAAGAGAACAGAGTATATGACTGATGGCAAATATACTGTAGCTTGTTCACACTATTTTCTTAGTAATTTCAGATTTTAATATAATGAACTGCCACACAGCTTATCTCCAGTAGGACTCAGAAAATCACTTACCTTATGATTTCCACTGCACTAGTACATGAGTGCAACTCATGGGTGAGAATCACCTAAGATTTACCATCAAGGAATTGTCCTCTTCTATCATCATGCCTAAAAAAGCCATTTTTTTACTGTCCTTAAGGCACAGAAATCAGAAGTCCAATCAAAGATTAATAATTGCCTTTTTCTTCAAACTACAAGGACAAAAAACCTACAACGTGCCATTTCTTGATGGACCATCCCCAGAATTGATTTTGGAGTGAAATTCCACTAAAAACAGAGCACACAAAATTATTTTCTCCACCATCTGAATCAAACCCACAAACTCCCCCCCCCGATTTCTACTGCAAAGACATCAACCTCTTCCTTTCAACAAATCACCCTCTGATACAGTCCTGCTCTAAAGTCAGCTTCCTAGGCATTACAGCAGACACAGAATATAGCACCTTGCTATCACAAGCAAAGACTCAATAGTCCAACAAAACTGCCCACATAAAACTAGTAACTTTATCACTTCTGCTCCAAGTACAGTCATTCATTACACCTTAGTCATCCAAAAAAGAATCTCTGCTCAAAAAAATAAATAAAAACAACTTACTCCCAGCAGGAAAAGATCTTGTCTCTAAACAAGACACAGATATTGCACAGTAATCTCATCCAGTACAAGAAGACTGCTGCCTTACATATTTTTTGTCAATGTGTCCCTACCTGTCAAGCTGCCCAATGCTAGAAGCCACACATGACAAAAAGCATCAGAGAACAACCAATACATACTTGAAAAAAATGTTTGTTTTCCAAACCCCATTCTTATGACTTCTTCAGACTTACCCAACTCACTATTGGTAGCAAATCTCCAGCGATTTGTGGAACAGACCAGTTATCTTGCAAGAATTAACCATTCTTGTTGCCGTCTCCAAAGTAACTTCTTCCCATACAGACTGGCAGCTTACATTTTGTATATGTGTACATACCGAATGCAAAAAATTACTTCACGCAGACCATAAAACACACCCCACTAATTAACAACAGCAGAACAAACTCACAGATAACAGAAACAGTGAGTTACCAGCAAACTGTTTAAAATGAAATCCCTCAAACTAGAACCCCTCAATTTTGACCTTCAAATGAAACTTCCAAATGAAAAAAAAAAATTCCAGAAACTGAGATTGCCTACTAAAATTTTTACTATTAATATACATCTAACAGAACAATGCTGATATCAACACTGTTTTTATGACTTTTATAGTCCTCCAGAGCACTGCTTGAGTCTCTGTTCAAAGCTGGACAATAAGACTCTCCCTTTCAGCATGTCTCTCTACCCTGCAGGTAAAAATCATCCTTTTATCTTGTCTAACTGACATTTTACTGTTACATTCAAAGCAACTGCTCTTCAGTCATGCTTTGCTTTCATCAGGTCTGAGATATGCCTTGTTTGATCAAGAAGTCACATGAAAAAACAGGCAGTATACGACTACACTATCAGCTAATGCACCTGTATCTACTTTCATAGCCAAAATGGTATTTAGGAAGGGAAATAGTAAAATTCGCTCAGCTATCTGTACTTTCTCAACAGAAAACATGATTGTCAATTGTTTCAACCATAAGACGAAAGTATGACTTCAAGGAAGAGTCTGTGTATCCCTGACACAGAACATGATTCTCTACTCATGAGACAGAAGCAATATTAAAGACAACTAAATCAGTCTACTATAAGGATGAAAAAGCAACAATTGAGTATCCCAAAAGTTTTCTTTCAGTGTAGCAGGCCTATATCTTAAGGTAATAACTGTAGGTTAAAGGAATCAACAATCTAACAGAGCTGGTCACAGGTCTTTTACTGGAAGGATCAAATGAAAGTAAGAGTAGGGACTGAACACACCTAACAACAGAACAAAGGATTTGTAAGTATAGTTTTTAACAGTTGGAGTCTGACTTCTCACTTGATTTGAACATTTAGGTACAATCCTAGCCTGAAATTCTCTTTTGTCTAAACCAGCATACTAACACATGGAAAATACAGGTTTGTACTGTGATACTTCAATAAAAAGCATGTCAAAACTAGAAACTGAATGCAATTATCATAACAAAAATATTCTTGGAAGAGAAGTGTAGGTTTTAACAGACTGGTTGCTTTTTGGAGATATAAATCATATGCCAAAAAGCAGCAAAGATACATAGCCAACTAAAAGGTGTTCTTAATTATGTCTTAATATGAAGTGGATTTTGTTACCAAACACTGTTCTTACCACACAATTATTTTCATATCAATGATGTATTAACATTTTTTTCAAAGTAGGCTAGGTGACAAGGTGCAAAGCAATAAAAAGCTACATATACAACATCTGTTTTGTAAGGAAAGATTAAGTCGGAGAGCCTGGAGGCATCTCAGAGTTGGAGAGGTTTTGCTCAGTATTATCTGCCACATCAGTTGTAGGCAGTGAGCAGGCTGCAGCCCATGTGGTGATGTCTGCCCAATATAGGTAAGGTGGCCACTTCTCTGTCACTATTGAACTAATCCAATAGNAGTAAGGCATTTGACTCTGTCCCACATGACATCCTGGTCACCAAACTGGAAAAACATGGACTGGATGGGTGGAGCACTGCTGGATAAGGAATTGGCTGGATGGCTGCATATAGAGAGTGGTGATCAAGAGCACAATGTCCACGTGGAAACCAGTGACAAGTGGAGTCCCTCAGGGGTCAGTGCTGGGACCAGTGCTCTTTAACATCTTTGTCAGTGACATGGACAGAGAAATCGAGTGCACC
>VWZE01025760.1:124855-151666 GCA_013396675.1 Eubucco bourcierii | reverse complement strand
CCACGAGGATGATCAGAGGGTTGGAGCAGCTCTCCTTTGAGGACAGGCTGAGAGAGTTGGGGCTCTTCAGCCTGGAGAAGAGAAGGCTTCGAGGGGACCTGATAGTAGCCTTCCAGTATCTGAAGGGGGCCTACAGGAAGGCTGGGGAGGGATTATTTACAAGGTCCTGCAATGACAGGACAAGGGGCAATGGGCTTAAACTGGCAGAGAGGAGATTTAGACTGGATGTTAGGAGGAAGTTCTTTACAGTGAGGGTGGTGAGGCACTGGAACAGGTTGTCCAGGGAGGTTGTGGATGCTCCCTCCCTGGAGGTGTTCAGGGCCAGGTTGGACCAGGTCTTGAGTGAGCTGTAGTAGTGGGAGATGTCCCTGCCTATGGCAGGGGGTTGGAACTAGATAATCCTTGATGTCCCTTCCAACCTTACCATTCTATGATTCTATGATTACCATGTCCCTCCACCCTTTTGTAGTTAAATGCTTGACCTACTCTTTGTCTATGGGATTTTTAAATATCATGCTATATTGATGATGCAAAAATTACATTTCTGCCACTAACCTTGGCTAATTCATTCCACAGTTCAGTCTCTGATAGCCACTCTTGGATGTCCACCCATCTTCTTACAGATGAAAGATGTAAGTTGCAGCACAAGAGGTTCCACCTCAACACAAGCTTACCATTCTATGATTCTGTAAGTGGGAATGTCTTTACTGTAAGGGTCACAGAACACTGGAACAGGATCACAAGAGAGGTTGTGCAGTCTCCTTCTGTGGAGACTTTGAAGGCCTGTCTGGATGTGCTCTCTGTGAGCTGAACTAGATTGTATGGTCCTGCTCTGGCAGGGGGTTTGGATCTGATGACCTCTTTGGATCCCTTCCAACCCCTGACATCCTCTGAAATAATTTAGATATGGCTCCTTCTCTTTTTATATGGATTCCACTCCTTACGTTATTCTTTGCACTACTATTGTCAATATCACTGTTCAAATTCTCCAATACAGAGTCATGTTTTTCATGTAATGCAATCATCTTCGCTTTTTTTTTTAACCTTTCTACATAGATACACTTTAGAGAGGACTTTATTCTTTAATATTCTGTCCATCTTCCCTCTAGGAACAGGTAAGATCATGAATAGATTAGTGTCATCTTTGCCTCAATTCTTTAGTGTTTGTTTTGTCTAAGTTTGGGTTTGTGTTTTTTTTACTGTAGATTTGTTTTAAAAAAAAAACCAAAAAACGAACACACAAAATAAACACAACTCAATTTTTGGTATCTGAACTAGTTCATGTTTCTACTTACAATTTATAATGGAACTTTTCTTTATCCTTCCAGTGGCATTTTCAAACAGTCCACCTTGTTGGACATTAAAGACACAAAATCAAGGACTCGGAAAACTGCCCTGATTATAACTAATAGTTCAGTCTTAAGTCAGCCTTCCTTCTTGTGTAACTAATGTAGTGATATGCCTGTAAGAGTTCTTTCAATTGTTTCAGCACTCTAAAATGTACTGCCTACTACCCCAATCCCCACATTCTGTTACACAGCATCATCTTCATTCTGTAACTACATTTACTTCTCACCACCGCATGTGCCTTCACTGTTTGAGCTGAGGGAGTAATCAGTAGATTCAATCAGATCTTATCTTGATGGATTGAGGGGAATAAAACCCAACACCTCATATTTTACAGACAACAAAGAAACTTACCAAGACCAGACTTCCTAGCACCCAGACTCTACAGAGACTGGTCCGCCTTGGTGCCCCATCCCTATTACCCAGTTGTTCAGTTTCCCCTTTGTTAAATCTCTTTACCAATCCTGCAGCTACCACCTCAGTAGTTGATTTTATCCTTCTATCTCCCAATCTCACTGCAGCCCACTTCTATCTTTTGTATCTAAGATCCTTCACTGAAAATGCCAGTACTTTCCATTTTATCTGCACTGAAGCAAAATTCAGCCCAAGGCTGACTCTTGGCACACAGAATTTCAGAGCAAGGAGTTATGTTTTGACACTTGTGAACAACTGGAAACAGGCTTGTAAAGAAAAAGATGGAGTAACCTGATCTATCACGGCAGCCACTGGAGCTACCTGGGCACTGTAAGTGTTCGCAGCTTCAGAAACCCATTAACTTTTATGTTGCTCCATATGACTGCTGGAGCACAACTGGTTCACCAGCTCCTAAAAGCAAGCATGTCTGTGTGCATGTAGATACACAAATAAAATTTTACAGCTTATCTGTCCTCTGTCTGAATTGAATAATTATTGGCAAAAAAGTCAAGTATTTTACCATCTAATATCAGAACACCATTTTTGAACCATGGAGGCACTACAAGTGCGTCACATTCCCACTTCTGTTTGGTGTTACATAAAGTAAAATCATTAACTCACCAGTAAATATTCAGCAGATAAGCATACAATATTTTCACAAACTAACTTAATTCAGTGAAACAAGGTTTTATGGGGAAATACTCTACAGTGGAGAGGTGCAAAGATTATGGTGCATATTTTAAGATGCAGTGAGAGTAGTCTGCATGGATCCATCATCTAATGTCTGCCAACACACAACCTAAGTGGTTGTAACACTCTTTCACAAATCCCCAAAGAGCACTCTAAGTACAACGATTTAAAAGTTCACATTGACTGAGCTACCTTATTTAATTAGCTGATAATGCAAATATTGCTAAGAGCTGTTTTAAAAAACATTTTCAAGGTTTTATGACAAAGCAAAGCAAGTTCAAGAAAGACTGTGGCATTTAGAAATACTCGCTTGCCTTTGCTGTTTCTTGGACCGCTGTTGTGTGCACAGATAGGTGACTGCTGCAGAAACATCAATGACAAAGAGGTAGTTTCAAAGAAAGAAAGGCGAGTAACAATGTGGTTGCTTTGTCCTGTTAATAAGTTTATTTGTAAAATGCAGCATGGTGAAAATAAGCATGACTCTTGCCTCTGAGGGAAGTGTCTGTTTTAGGACATGAAAAGCAGTCTGCAGCCACTCGAGTTTTGAAAAATGAAGACTCCCAAAAAGGAGTCCAAAATACACCTACTGCTGCAATACCTAACATGCAATGGCTCACCACTGCCACAGGGTGTCACAAGTTTAATAATGTTTAACAGAATGCAAAATGTTGCGAGTGAAGATGACCGGGAAAGCCCAATTACAGTTTAACACAGGCTATTATCCATAGTAAACTCATCAACTGCAGCTGTGAAATTTGTAACAAATTTTAATGATGACAGCAATTACAAGCAGGACTGGGAGGCAGTGAAATTACCACTTTTCACAATATGTATCACTTGAATTAGTTACTTTTATCAAAATATTTTAAATGTCTTGCTCCCAAGTGGGCTTTTGCTGCTACAGAGTCTAGTAAATACTACCATTAAAAAGGCATGTTTCTTCAATATAACCGTTTCTTACTTTTAAAGATCAAAAGTAAATAAAAAACAAATCATTGATACTTTCTTGAAATAGATAAATTTCACTTGGGATACTGAAGTATAAAAATAGAGCTGAAGGAGTGGGGGTGAAATGTATCATTTTATCATCTGAAGAATTAGTTTGATTCTTGTGAACTTCCAATTATTTGAGTTTCTTGTGAATGTGCTTTCAACCTCACGCCGACCCTGCATCCCACTTCTCCAAACAATTCTACAGGACTATCTGCCCCTGTCAAGCCCCACATCAAGAACTCTAATGCCTATGTGCAATCACAGCTCCCTAATTTTTCTTTTTAGGAAAGGATTTGAATATCAAAGAGGCTGAAAATTGATATTAAACGCTTCTGTTTTCACTCAACAACTTATTTTGTACTTAGCTCTGTAAATACTGATGTTTGATGATGATAATTTAGTTGAGTAGTGTTGAGAGCAGCAGTTTATAGGAATACCACACACTTAGCCAAGTTTCCATTTCTCCTTTTTAATACTACAAAGTCTGCCTACTGCTACAGATTGTGGAGAAAATGTAAGGCATTAAAGCGAAACATCTTTGACCCTGCATCTCTAACCTAACAGACCAAGTGTTTATTAGATTCAGGAATACAGGTAAGAGCTCTCAGTAGATCACAGGAGATTAGGACATTTAAACCATGCAAAACTTAGTAAGTCTTTCCATTTGACAAAACCCTTACATCTGTGCTCAGCTTTATGGACAGGCTTCTGCTCATCTTAATCAGAATTTAGGCAAATAGAGATTAATCACAATTTAAATACCTCCCTTTCAAAACAGTCTTTTAGCCTGCTTTCTTAGAGGAGCTGCTCTACCACATTTGAAAATTAAGTACGAAAATTATGTGCTCTGTATACACACAGAATGTTCCCTCTAAATGACACAATCCAGAGAAATTCCTAGGCCATTTTTGCATTTTCCCCATATTCTGCATTCCAAGGTTAGGTCAGGGAGCACAATTTCTCAACTAAACTTTCTGCTTTTTTATACTTGATCTTCAAAAGTAACCGAATGACATTTTTCTTTTGTTCCACTAGCCTTCTCCTCCTTGCAGCTAATTAGTCTCTGCTCATTCTTTTCTGATTAGTAAGTCAATTGAAGCTTGTATTAATCAGAAAACTCAGATGAAATCAGTGCATTTATCCTGATTACAGATCAGAGAATCTATTTCATTTTTATTTATGTATAAAAAAATTTACAAGCTTGACTCATTTTCAAGTAGTACTCTGAGACTACTAAGCACCAGCCAACCAAACACATTTGCACAAGCAGTGATGCTTCTATTTTTATATGTATACACATACATAGATGTGCACAATTAGGAGTGGATTTTAAAATTGTATTAGTAATCTTAAAACACAAACACATGGTAAATTAATCATGGGCTTCAAAGTAAACACCATAAGCTACTGTTTAAACTAAGGGGGTGTGTGCTCATATATTCTATAATTAAACTATTCAGTTACTTCTAAATTATAAACTTGTTTCTTCATTAATGTCAAAGATATGGCAGTAAGAAATGGTGAGATTTTTCATAGCTGTTTGCCACATGTTTTTGCTGCTCTGTGAGACCTTTCTGCTGAGGAGGCAAGCTATTCCAATTTGCAAAATTACAACTGGTGCAGTTTTGATCAAGCCATTGGTATTATCAGACCTGTGCCAGTCCGTTTGTCTTATAAAACACATAAGGGTTTTATTTTTAAAAACATATTTATGACAAGTATTGCACATTCCTGGAACAAGAAAAACGCTTGATACCATGCAGTAAAAAAATGCTTCTACACTTCACCATCAGGACTAAGAAAAGTAACACAATTAAAAGCTCCCTGAAAACTGAGAAAGCTTTGCGAAATCATAGAATGGATTAGGTTGGAAGGGACCTCAAAGATCAACCAGTTCTAACCCCATGCCATGGGCAGGGACACCTCCCACTAGAACAGGTTGTTCAAGGCCTCACCCAACCTGGCCTCGAACACCTCCAGGGAGGGAGCATCCACAACCTCCCTGGGCAACCTGTTCCAGTGCCTCACCACTCTCACTGTAAAGAACTTATTCCTAACATCTAGTTTAAATCCCCCCTCTGACAGTCATCCTGTCATTAGAAGACTTCGTAAATAGTCCCTTCCCAGTCTTCCTATAGGCCCCCTTCAGACACTGGAAGGCTACTACAAGGTCTCCTTGAAGCCTTCTCTTCTCCAAGCTGAAAAGCCCCAACTCTTGTAGCCTGTTCTCATAGCAGAGGTGCTCCAGCCCTCAGCATCTTCGTGGCCCTCAGATAAATTTCACATCTCTATTGTTACTGTCTTTTTTGCTTTAGTTCTCTGGGACAGTTGGAAAATCATGACATGAAAATACTGCAACAAAACCTGCAGCATAGTCAGAAGATAATAGATTGTCTTTTCCTGAACAATAAATCTTCTCTTCTCCCAAATCATAAGCCTAATCAAAATATTGGACTGACAGCTTTCACAAAGAAGGAAGAATAGATGCATAATAATGAATTTCTAATCTCCTAGGAACCACGAAACAACTAAAGACAGCCAGAAACAGAAAATCAGGCTATCAAGGCATTACCAGAGATGGTTACTGTTCACAGTTACAACAGTATTTCACCAGATTCTGTGAAGAACTGAAGTTAATAGAATGGCCTATTAAATTAAATGTAAGTGACAAATGGTTTAGTGACATGCATGACTAGCATAAATAAAATGACAATTTTGGGAAACATACTTTTTGTCTTTCAAATTCAGGCTTCCCAGAGAAAGTTTGTTTTCTACAATGCTTCTAAAACTGTCTCAACTATGAAGCTCTAACTCTTCACGTTCACTGAAAACCTTCTATAAGATGAACCACCTCCAGAAGGACATGGAAGGTATACATTGGCCTTTTATTATTTCCTTTTCTAAGAACTGACACTTTTCCAAGAAGATGAGAATGCAATTATACCACTGTCATTTTCTAATTAACATTATGGCATCTAAAGCTTTTAATAATCAAGCTGATACAGAAATGCTCAGAGAAAAGAAATAATTACAACCTCTATAGCGCATGATAAACAGTAACATGATCATAAGTTTGCACTTCAAATCAGCAGAAAAGTTTTGGCATTCATTTATAAAGAAAGTATAACAAATTGAAAAGCCTTCTTACTCCATTAGTTCATCTAAACAAAATATGTTAAATTAAGATAGTGTATTAACTGTTCTCCTGAATTCAACATTTATTTCAAACTGGAACAACATCCATGAACCAACACAAATAATGCAGTAATTGTTTATGTGACATTTCATTAGAGAAAGCCAAGGTATTAACAGTCTTTTGTGACAGTAAGGATTTAATGCAGTTCCTTTTAAGAATTATTTTTTAAAAATAAAATAGAAGCATAAATAAGAAATCCCTCACAAATAATCCACTGAAGTGATTTCAGCTCCCCACCCCAAAGCATTCTTGCTCTCGAGTCAGACAGCATTTTACATGGAAGACACAGCGCTTCCCTTTGAGTAAAAAGGAAAGAATGCCAATAATTAGCCACCCAGGAGGCATTTGTTTCACAATATTTTTGTTACTCCATGGCTTCCATTGTAATAGGATTTGTGAAGACTTACAAGCAGGCTAGGAATATAGCTTCTAATTCAACAGTGCTGGCTTGCCTCATTTGTTTGTTGGAAATCAAGTTCGTTATGCTTTCCTTGACACTTTGAATGGCCACAGAGAGGCTAGGATTTTATTTGTGGTGCACCCAAGAAATTGGAACTAAAACCAACAGCAATTATATAATGCTGTTCTCACTTCTGTTTAAAGGGATAAAATGTTACAGCTTTAAAAATCTAAATAGAATTCTTATGGCCTACTTACTAAACACAGATACAAATAACTCAGTAAAAATGCTAATCCTGAATACTGATTCTGAAAAGACCTAAATATCAAAACTTCAGCTGCAAACACCTCGTGAGAGAACTCGGGAGAGCTTCATCCAAAGACACTAGGAAACAGACATTAGAGAACTACCGGAATAGGTGAAATGACAGAGATGAGAAGAAATGTTTTCTTTGTGGAACAACAAAAAAAATATTCTTATAATCAAAACAAACAAACAAACAAACAGGTTCTCAGAAAGGACTATTATCAGTACATTTTTACTGTATCACAGTCTGGAAACAGAAAACAAACAATCAAAGCATGAGAAAGACATGTTACAGACTACCGAAAAAGCACTGTACCACTTTCATTAAAAAGTTTGTGTTTCTAAGACAGGATGGAATTTTTAATTAAATTAAGAAAATCTAGCCCTTTTGGTAATATTCTCAACAGGAAAGGCAAAGATAGAGTAGTTAAGACAAACACGCTGATGTATCCTCAATTAAATAAGTGTTTCCTCCATGGCAAGCCTACTACTGGGACAATGAAGAAACAGCATGCAAAATTTCTTGCGTTTTTTCTCATCAGGTTTCAAGGTGGAAGCATCAATGGATACATACATACACGCATGTGTGTAGACCTATAACTATATATTTACTGATTCTGCTGAATTTTGAATTTTTCAGTATAAGAACGTTTTGAAATAAATTACATCTTTGGTTTACCCAATTTCGTTTCAGATCTCCAGTTTTATTAAAAAAGCTTGAAAACTGAAACACCTTCTGGAAACATCCTTCACATAACCAAAATTTTTCAATTCTCTGTTTTCATTCAAGAGTTTCAAAAATACTTATCTGCCCTAGAACAAATATTTGTATTTTTAAAAAATCAGTACACTTAAGAAAAACTGACCTATATTTCAACTGTAAAACTCAATACATACCTAGAACTTTAAGAGGATCAAAAACATGCTTACTCGAACTTCTACTGCGCTTTCCCTACTACAATCTATGGTAACTTAACACATTCAATTATTCTAACAAAAAAATTAATTTAATCAGTAGGTCTTAAATTTTACTCATCATTTCAGTTACCTGAAGTGATAAAACTGAGATGCTACTAAGTCATGATTAGTAAGACAACCATAATTTTGCAGCTCCTACTGGATTCCTTAACACATACCTTTATTCTTAGGCCTAAATCAATTAAAGCTTCCCTGGGAAAGAATAGTTGTACCATCTATTTGGTATGATGACCTAAGCAGCTCTGATTTATATCAATCACCATCTTTTTGGGGGAACTGACCTGTGATCTCTAAGTACCATTTAGAACGAAAGTTGGTGTATCATTTGAAACAAAAGTGCATTAAAAAACACAAATCTATCTTATGATGATAACATCACCATACATTTTTCAATAAAGATTGTTATTGCACTTTAAACAAAGGCAAGGCATTGACAACGATCAAACTGATGAATCAAAAAACCCAGACCATCAAAAAGAGACAAAGAACTTCAGAACTGATACAGACTCCAGAGAGAGAACAAGTAGACATATTCTCCTATCTATAAAGTTACTGTAATTACAGTTAAATTTGAAAAAAGTATAATGTATCTGTTATTCTGGTTTTAATCCACATACACTTTTTCCAATCATGACCCCACAAATTTTTGTAACCACACACCTAGATTAATATTAAACATATTTAAAAAAAAAACCACAAAAACCCAACTCAAAACAGAAAAAAACCCCCAAGCACTAAAAGAAGTTTCTCAGCAAAGCTACATTTCTACACACAGACAGCCATATTCTCCCTTTGTCTTGAGGCATGTTTCCAGCTCTCAACAAGTAGTAGCACCTCCACAGAATAAGAGGACAATGGAAAAAATATTTTTAATAAAGTACATTACTATCATACTGCACATGTACAAGTCTAGGGAAAAAAAAATCACACAAAAATTTTACAGTTGTCAAATACCAACACTTCAGATGTATATACCAGCAATTTTTCTTAACAGTAGGTCATACTAGAGTATGCTTCCAAATTCTCCCTTCACTTTCTCATTTTTTGAGGGAAAATAGCTCTTAATTAAAAAATATTAATTTTATAGGGATCCCCTCAAAGACAAGTAAAGAAAAAATATGTGTTTTGTATTTCATTCACCTGAAACAGACAGAAAACTGAAAAAATATCTGAAGGGAGCCTACAGGAAGGCTGGGGAGGGACTATTTACAAGGTCTTGTAATGACAAGACAAGGGGCAATGGGTTTGAACTGGCAGAAGGAAGATTTAGACTAGATGTTAGGAGGAAGTTCTTTACAGTGAGGGTGGTAAGGCACTGGAACAGGCTGCCCAGAGAGGTTATGGATGCTCCCTCCCTGGAGGTGTTCAAGGTCAGGCTGGATGAGGCCTTGAGTAAGCTGTCCTAGTGGGAGGTGTCCCTGCCTATGGCAGGGGGTTGGAACTAGATGATCCTTGAGGTCCCTTCCAACCTTACCATTCTATGATTCTAAGTTACTTCAGTACCATCCTATAAATATACTGTGACTTTTCACTGAAATCTTCTTAAGATATTTTCAAGTGCTCTCAGCTTGGGCAGAAGATGAAATAATACTGTTTGTGGATTTGCTTTTTAAAATTTTAATTACATAATATCCCACATAGGCTTCCAGAAATTTTAGTCAACCTTTTTAGCTTACCAAAATGTGACCTCTGAAATGAAATACTTACATAACTGGTTTTATAATAAGATTACTCCTTTAACAGCAGAAGTAACTACCAAGACTTGCCAAATCCTTTTCCCAGCTCCTGAGTGGGGTATGACATCAGGAGGAAAAGGGGCAGTATCAGGAGTGACACTGGGGCGGGAGGAAGGAATCCCTCACCTTTGAATGAGCACAAACTCACAGAAGGAAAACTGTGTCTCCCTAGCCCAAAGAGAAAGCAAATAACTGAATTATAAAGAGAGCAATTTTCCCTACCAGGGAGTTTGTCCTTCGAGGCAGAATTAATGAAAAAGGCTTCATGAACCAGAAAGACAACTGGAAAGAAAGGGGTAGATTTATGCACAGCTGTACAAGAACACCACCTTTCAAGGATGTGCCAGAAGGATATCCACAGAAGGCTGGAAGGCCACATTATGCCATCAGCAAGCACAGGCACCAACCATGCTGCAGCTTTCACAGAAATAACTGGAGAATTTACAAACATGTCAAATTCAAATTTCAAATTAAAAAAGCAGATATTGAAAACTAAGCAAAAATATATTTAGGTCAAGATAAAATGAATAATAATAATTTTGATTTTCTTCCATGTGTTTTTATGTATAAGAGAAATACAAGCTTTGGCAAGTGGCTTTGTACTGCTGGAGCACTCATGCCATGGATTTGCAACCTTAAATGTGTAACGCAGCTAACTGAAAGGTGCTTTGTGAGTATATTTCACATCCCACCAAAGAGAGCTTCCCATCAGAGGGATTAAAACTATGTATCAGTACCAAACCTTGTCATAAATGCATAGAGAACTGAGCAGGCCCAAAATAGTAATTACACCTAAACAGGACAGTTTAAAAACTGATAGATAGTCATTAGCCAAACCTGCAGTTTTCCCTGAATCAATAGACTTTTTCAGTTTCTTTGTGACACAGAAGGCAGAAGAAAAGACTTCTTTGAACTCTTCTCTGCCATGCACTGTGATGGATGTAATAGGTTTCCGCACTGAAAATTTCATGTTTCATGCAGAGGTACCATAAAACAAAGACAGGAATCAATTAAATTAAATTATTGAATTAATGGTAATTTGTTCAACAACAGTTTAAAATATGAATGAGACTGCCAATTATGCAGCTGCTAAACAGAACAACTCATTAAATAATTCAGTTGGAGTATTTGCTAGTTTTGATGTACTTCACTTGTATGACATATAAGTTTGATTTACATTCAAAGCAGAAAATAGTTTTGTGACTGAGTTGCATTTTTCTAAAATTATTACTTTGTTTCTAGCTGTAAGTGTTCTATAAACACTCAGGTTATGATTATTTTCAAGTATTGGGAAGGGCAAACCTACCACAGCACCCACATGAGGAGGGATCAATGTGCACGCTGCTTTCAAACACTTCTTGAAAAAAAAAACCAGAAGCAAACCAACCTAGGGAGGTTTTAAGTGGGATGTGCCCATACTGCAATTCTATTATACAGGGACAAGAAAACATAAGACAACCTCTCATTCATGCAGGACAAATAGCTGTGCCAAAAGCACAAATTACACCTAATTACAGGGTATAACTCTGTCATCTTTCTTTTTATAACCTAGCCATTTACACACTTTGATTTTTTACTTCCATTTGGGTTTATTAACATCAAAGCTTTGTCATCACTTATCCATTCCTACAGACTTTTTAACCTGAGGCAATAAATAAAAACTTCTCTGCATTTCAGCTTCTCAGAAGCAAGGAAGGTTTAGTCTACATTGCTTCTATGATGTTTCATGCTTATTAAACTTTCCTATGTTGTTGTAAAGTTTATTGCCCTTGGCATACCAATCTTAAATGTACTATAATTAAACCTCCTCTCATTGCATATAAATGCATTAGCACTATCCTATGATCAATTTTATTCTTACTGTTAAGGCTATTTTCCACATAATTATACTGTCTTGCATAAAAGTATAATGGTCAATTTAGTCTAATGCATTGTTTAGCTTTTTGTCAAATGTAAAAGGGCAATGAATTTTTAATTAAACTATGCAGAGCTTCTTGTATATATTCAGATTAGAGCACAGATGACCATCTTTGAAGAAACAGAGAAAGCAGTTAGAAGGCTAAAATAATCTTAACAGTCACACTGAAGATACGCCTTTCAAATTCAGATCAGAGAAAGGAGAGGGACAGACTTCTGCCTGAAAGTCATGACTATATAAACACAAATATAACGTCCAAAACCAATCTGATGATATCAACTGCTATAATTCGAATTCCTACTCTTTTCTCTCTCTTTTTTTTTTTTTTCCCTAGCCCTTCTTCCAAAGAAGAAAAGGTTTGTTCACTTTCTTTCTCAAAAGGAGGCGAGTTCAAGCAGGGGGACATTTAAAATGTAACTGCTCATACATCTTGCCTCAATTTGAATGCTTCTGTTGCAGGCAGCCATTCAGTCAGAAACTTTTTAAAAAAGACATGTTAAAGAACCAAAATTTAAAAATATGTCAATAAATGCATTTCCACTGAATTCTCAGAAGTGGAAGAACCTATAGCTACACATGCCTTAACTAGCTCTTCAAAGCCTAGCCATGACAAAAAGTTTTGAATTTTTTCCCTCTCACAGAATCTTAATACCTCATTAATCCAACATTTAGAAAGGTTTCTTCAGTACCTCTTTTTAGTCTTTCTTGGTTGAATTTGGACCCTTTTAATTTATCGTGGTCAACACAGACACAAGAGATTATTCCTTTACTTATTCTCAACAGTCTTTTACATACTAGAAAACCACACTCTATGTCTTCTATTATGCAGGCTAAACAAATGAAAACGGTTTACTCTTCCTCCAAGGGATGCTTCTTATGCTTCTGATCACCTGTGAAGCCTTTGTTCAGCTTCAAAGGGGTCCAAGTCTTCCCTGAAATATGACTCCTCAAGTGGAATACAGTATTCCAGCAGCGATTCTGATAATAAAGTTTACTTTACTCATTTTACTGGCTACACTTCTATCTGTACATCCCAGGGGAAGGATTACTTTTTGATACAGTATAGTGCTATTAAATTAAAAAAAAAAAAAAACAAACACAAAAAACTCCAAATCCTTTTCAGAAGGGCTGCTATAATAAATGTTGTGTCTTCTCATCTCCAAGGAATTTTACTTAGTGGTTTGCAGACTTTCCCATTTTGCAAAATCATTCCGAAATGTGATCTTGTTCTCCAGCACAGTCCTTCCCAAGTCGTGTGTCATCTGCAGAGTAATTACAGTTACTCTTTGTTCTATCATTCATTTCACTAGGTGACAAAAAAACCAAAAACCAAACAACAAACAAAACCAAACAAACAAAAAAACCTGGCAAGTCTCTAAAGAAACCCTGCTCAATATAACTTTTCATTCTGAGAGCAATTAACTAACAGTTAATCGACAGCAATACTATATCCAATCAGTATTGCACTTTCTCAATAAGTCAAATTATTTGCCTCTTCATTACCCTGCACATGAATAAAAAGTTTGATAAACTTTTTTTTTTTTTTTTTAAATGTCATTATTAAAATGAATGCACTCTTTTTCATCAGCTCTTCTCACTTTGACAACTGGTACATTAATCCTTTCCAGTCCTCCAGGATTTAATCCATCCTACACCATTTCTCAAAGATAAGGGTGCTATGAGACAACTTAAGAGGTGATAGGGCTAATTCGAGGGCAAATGGTAGCAGCACTTCCCCTAGATGAGTTAATACAGTTTTATCATTTCTTTTCATGTTTCCTACCTAGGCATCAACCAAAAAAAAAGGCCAAACCAACCAAACAAACAAAATGACGCAAACAACAACAAAAATCCCAGCAATGGGAATTTGGAAGCCAACACTTTTTCAAGGAGTAGCCTATCTGCCTCCATGCCCCCAGTAAAACCACTGTAAAAATGTTGCATTCATCTGAAGTAATATAAATCTAGTAAATTGCTAGTGTTTTGTTCTATGCATCATGTCCATCTATATTCTTAATGGTTTTTTCCACTTCAGTATCTTCTAAAACTCATGAACTGCTGAGGTAAATCCAATAGGATTATAAGCACTTGCATCACTTTTCCCACTGAAGACACAGTGTTAGGAGAGTATCTGGATACAGACAATTCTGGTAGGAGCATATAGACATCAGAACTTTGAAGGTATTAAAGCATATAAAGACCATCTGTCTTTTCTATCATGTCTTACTCTCCTTTTTTTATCAAAAACTGAGACAAAAATTTTCACTTTGGTTTTAGCCAAATGTTTCATTTCAGCATTACAAATATAACACCTGTCTTCAGACAGGAAAATCTTTAACTACTTTTCATAAAGTTCGATTTGTTTGGCTTCTAGAATGTCTCACTACCCTCTCTGACCTTCTGCGTGATCAATCTCCTGCTTCAGTATTCTGTGTTTCAGGTGCTTATATATTCCCTTATGTTTAGAGGTCTTTCTTAATGTTTCTCCTTCTTGCTTGGTATTAAAGAGAGTTACAAGGTACAATGAGTTAAAATTGAGGTTGAATAATTTGAGGCTTGAATTATATATATATATAGCATACATTTACCTGCTACAGAAGGGCTTTATATTTGAGGACCCAGAGGACCCTACAAAGAAGCTTACAGGTTCCTAAAGACCTACACATCTTGCAGAATTTTTCTATCATTCCCTTTCTCTCTCCCCAATCTGTGTCTCGTATACAAAAGGAAAATTCATTGTGTATCACCAGCATCTCTTTCTTTAACTGATCCAGCAGCTCTAGCTCTACTTTCTTGACTCTGTGCTTTGGCATATGGATAGTGCAGGTCTCTCTTTTGAACTGATACAGTGCCCTTTTATTAAGATCACAGACAGCCACTTAGCAAACAGATGTTTCAACTAAAGGAAGTTATTTTCCTTTCCTCTTTTCCACTGTTGATTACTGTTTTATCACCAGTGACATGTGCTCATGTAGTAAAATTTTGCCTGAAGCTGTATGTGGAGTACAGTCTGGTTGTGGGGAGAGCAATTGCCAACTGACGAATGGTGAAAAAAACAATTAGAACAAACAATTAGAAATGGTCACACTTCTAACAAACTACATAGTAAAGATGAGAGTCTGCTCAAAAGGTACCTACCCACTGCCTCTGTATTTTCCCTGGGTTTTGCCCTTTGTGTCCTACTCTCACCTCTTCATTTGCAGCCGTATTTTCACTTGTTTTATACCTTAATCTAGGGTGCAAAGACGAAGCAAAGAAATTTCTATGTCATTCTCTCAAACTTTCAACTTCTTTGTTGTTTTCAGTTTTTATTGGATCTTCTGTCTTGGAATCTAGAAGCAATTTCTAAGAGTCATTTTCCTACAACTGCTTTCCAAAAAGTTTATAGCCCCAAATCTTCCTGATTATCATCAGACTTTCTGATTTTGTTGCATATTTACCTTCCTACTCTAAGATGAAGTAGAACAGAAAGTGACCAGAACATTTGCCTCTAACTATTGTACACAGTTTGGACTAGACTTGCTTCATCGCTTAAAAATTTGGCTTGTATCACCTGGCTCTGCAAAAGGTAACTAAGAGACTTCCACTTCACACACACAGTACAACGCCTTTTACCCCATCCTGTGCCACATACACTATTCTCAGTCTGCGCAAACACTTCACTTTTCCAATTTTAAGTTTTGGATAAATTCACTTCTTGATATCTCACTGAAAAGCTTCCTGGACAGGATATGACATTTTGATTCAGGGTTTATTATAGGTATATTGCTAAACACTGTAAATTTGAGATTTTCTGCAAGGGAATTAAACAAGAACAGTCTTGACTAGGAATATGGATATCATATTACCTTAACACATGACTTCATGAAACCACAAACACCCGACTTTAATTCTGGAACTCATTTAAAAAAAAAAAAAAAAAAAAAAAAAAAAGGGAGAAAAAAGGCACCAGATAAGGTTCAAATGTGACCTACATTGTAAAGTACATTAAGAGATGAATCTATTTCTTCTACCTAAAAAGATCAGAGAGCAATTTATTTTAGTGCTGTTCTTACCCAGAAAAAGTACTAAACATTCTTTATGTGGGTATGTATGATCTGCAGGCACAACAAAACTAAACTGCAAGAAGATGCAGGTTTCAGATTGTGAAGGGAGAATACACAAGAACAGGAAACAGGTGAACTGATGGTATCTGCAAGAGCAATGAAGATGCCTTTCTCAAGCTATACAAGAAACAACTAATAAACGGTAAGGTGTTTAAGATGGCAATATATACCTTGTTACAAGCACAGAACGCTAGAACCACACCAGGATACTGCCTTAAGCTGTGAATTACTTTACCTGGGAGCATACCTTCCTCTCTTTCACAAACAGAGATTGAGGGATTTTTTTTTTTCTCATAAGAATCACATTTTTGAGGACTTAAATACAGCCAGGTACTCTGTGTGTCTGTACAGGTGCACAAGCACATTTGTACAAAAGTGCTCTACATAAACAGCTGTGCATGGCATTGTATTAATTGGTAAAAACAAGCAGCTTATGAAGTACAGTGTTAAGAAGGAGGGGGTTTTGTGTGGTTTTTTCTCCGTAAGAGGGAAAAGAAAAAAATCTGATACTGAAATATATCTACCTGCTCTCTAACTACTCCTTGAAACGCAGCAGTAAAATTCTATTAGAAATAAAAAAAATAGTAGGACAAAGTGCAAAGATATAGAATCACTGATTCACACAAAAGACCTCTGACATCAAGTCCAGCCTATAACCTAACACCACAACATCAGCAACATGTTATATTGACTGACATTTGGCAAAATTAATTTTAAATAGAGTTTCTGTATACTCATAGAATCATTGAGGTTGGAAAAAACCTGTAAGATTGAGTCCAACCTTCTATCCAAAACCTCCATGACCACTAGACCATGTTCCAAAGTGTCACATCTACATATTTATTGAACACCTCCAGGGATGATGACTCCACCGATGCCTCACTACTCTTTCAGTAAAGAAAGTCTTCCTAATACCCAGTCTAAACTCCCCCTGGTGCAGCCTGAGGCTGTTACCTCTTGTCCTCTTGTTAGATTTTTGGGATATTGCTTTGGCATACACAGACAGGCAAATTGCACTTTTTTCACCCTTTTGTTCAAGAGAACCCCCAGCTCTTACTCCCAGCCAATTTGTGTCTGACAACATTTCAAACCTAGAGCAGTACATGTGTCCAAGCATCAAACACACAATCCCCCAGAAACCACTAACCTGAAGATCTTTCTGTATAGTTTATCCATGCTGTTATCTTCACTTCATTGTAGGACTAGGCAACTCACATATTTTAACTGCTACAAAACTGCTATAACCTGATATCCCAAACTATAGGCTTACCCACCATTTTCTCTAAAGATATGCACACTAAAAATAGCAAATGTGTAAAAAACCCCTTTGAATCATTACTTTGTAGTGTCATCTGTTCACAAAAGATGAGGATCTGGAAACAACCACACTAACAATGACAGACTAAATGTACTTAAGGACCATAGAATATTAAATGATGACTCTAAACTGAATTTTCTTTGACTTCTAACAATGGGAGTGGAATTATTAATGTTATCCACTCCAATCTCATTAAACCATTGTCGTTATTGGAAGGGAATTACTGGAGCACAGAATTAACAACAGCAATTACAATTCCAAAAGCTATAAAGGAAATAAATCAGATCAAACAACACTAAGATGAGAAGACAAGTGGAAAAAATAGAGCCACTGAGGAACAAAATATGAGAACAGATCATCAGAAATTTTAGGACAGCTTCCGATGGAAATATGAGAAGGAAATTAATTAATTAGACATCCAAAGTAATGCAAGTAATAAGTGAACAGTTAAATTCTATATAAATGGAAAGTTAGTACAGAAATACCTGAACACTGATTTATACTTTTCCTGCAAAAAAAAAAAAAAGAAACATTGAAGATGATAAATAAAAACCACAATTCCCAGAAAACATTATATATCGTAAGAGGCACATAAGAAAATGTAGTGAAGGTAGCGGGTAGCATTCATCATTAAAGAATGTGGCTAAAGATGTAAATGTCCGAAACTTTAGAGGTCATAACCCTTACCAGCAATTTAAGTTCAGCTAGATTCTTCAAATCAAACAATTCTGGCAAGAGCTAAGCTCTACACCAGACTGCAATAAGGACAAGAGAGTTTGAGAGACAAGAATTTTCCAATGCTACTCACGAGCTAGCGCTAACTGTACATCAAGGAGAAAAAAAAAAGTTTCTAACAGCTGAAATCCAGTGTAAATAAAGCACAACGTAAATGAACCAAGAAGGAAGGAAGTCATGCATAAAACCAGTGAGAAATGGAAAAAAGCAAAGAAAAGGAGATGTTAAGTGATCTGAGTGATAAAAGAGAAGGTTCACTAGTGGTCACCAATAATACAAATTACTAAACGATGTACTCAAACTCCAATTTTAACTAAAATACTTAACAGACAGAAAATGCAATTCTGTTTATCTTCTATTTAAATGGAACAGAGAGGTGATGGATTACGAGTTGTATGTTACCAACCAATTAGGTTTCACAAAGGTAAACTATTCTCAAACTAACCAGAACTAGTGTGGTATAGCCATGTAGACCTCAAGACCCAGTTGCTTCACAGTGAGTTGTGATTCACTTGCCCACTTCTGATCAAAAGGCCCCCTAAGCTGAAACAAAAGTTTGAACAAAATGGTGCAAGCAACAGCCTGCTTTTAAACACCACTGACACAAAAAGTGGGAAAAATCCAAACAAATTAAATGGAAAAAGAAACTGCACACCATCATGCACAGCATTGGAGAGGTAAGCTTGAGTGCATTTCCTTCTCTTCAAGAGTTATGCCTTGGAACACGACTGATAATCAGTAAATGCCATAATAAGGAGTGCCCTTTAAAAAGAAAACAAGAGCAATGCAAAAAAAAATAAAGAAAAAGAAAAAAGAAAAAAAAGAAACAGGGAAAGTATGGGCTGAAGAAAAAAGCAAACCCCCAAACTAATGGATTCTGCAAAAGTGGTAAGATTGCTGGGTACTGACATAACGGCAGGTAAGTTTCTATGAGTTTATAGACAATGACAAATTCTTTTAGTAAAAAACTGTTTAGAGGCAGGGATTATTTTTTTTTTTCATTAATACAATAATTTCCTAGCTTACCAGTGGCCCTAACCCCTGCAAGTTGAATTTGTTTTGGTTTTTTTTTAATATGGACCGTGGCTAACTGGGGGGAAGAGTAAGTCTTAGCTTTTGACATTGGAGAATGTTCACATCTCGACAAAATGAGAATATTGCTCACAGAGATTTATGGAGAAAGACCTTAATTCAACATGAAGATACAACTGACACGTACCAACAGAGAAAGCTCAAATTCTAAGACACCCTTAGGAATATAGTACCTGACACCCAGCACATCTTGACAGAGTAAACAACTACATTCAGTGCAAAGTGATTACTGCTCTCCCTTTTTTCAGCGAGTCACTGGATACAGGATGATAGCAGGTTATGGACCTTGGAGTCTGGGTTGAAGAAAAGCTCAACATGAGCCTGCAGTGTGCACATGCAGCCCAGACAGCAACCGAGTCCTGGGCTGCAGCAAGAGAAGTGTGGCCAGCAGGGCAAGGGAGGTGATTCTGCCACTTTACTCTGCTCTCGTCAGACCCCACCTGGAGTACTGTGTGCAGTTCTGGAGCCCTCAGCACAGGAAGGACATGGAAGTGTTGGAGCAGGTCCAGAGGAGGGCCACGAGGATGATCAGAGGGCTGGAGCAGCTCTCCTATGAGGACAGGTTGAGAGAGTTGGGGCTCTGCAGCCTGGAGAAAAGAAGGCTTCGAGGAGACCTGATAGTAGCCTTCCAGTATCTGAAGGGGGCCTACAGGAAGGCTGGGGAGGGACTTCTTACAAGGTCTTGTAATGCCAGGACAAGGGGCAATGGGTTTAAACTGGCAGAGGGGAGATTTAGACTAGATGTTAGGAGGAAGTTCTTTCCAGTGAGGGTGGTGAGGCACTGGAACAGGTTGCCCAGGGAGGTTGTGGATGCTCCCTCCCTGGAGTTGTTCGAGGCCAGGTTGGGTAAGGCCTTGAACAGCCTGTAGTAGTGGAAGGTGCCCCTGCCTATGGCACGGGGTTGGAACTAGATGATCCTTGAGGTCCCTTCCAACCTTACCATTCTATGATTCTAACATGTTGGATGTTGTGTTTTCAGCATTCATGGCTGGAGCCACAACTGGCAAGAGTGGCTGGATCTAGCTCATATAAAGAGAGAAGAAAGTTTTTCAGCACACCATACAGTAGTTCCCAATTTCAATGCAGCTGTTTTGTCATTTGCCCTACTATATGCTTTGCTGAAGGTTCTTGGTAGGACCAGTCATGCTGTGGTGATGAACACACTACTGATTCTGGGCCACCAGTAAGTGAGTTTAAACCTCACTTTTGCATATCTTGATTAGTATGCAATTTAGGGATCACAATGCAGACCAGCCTCAAGAAATCCACCACTTTCTCTATGTCGTGTAAAGGACACAAGAAGTGTCTTGTCTTGCTGTGTCAATATACATTATTTCTTGCCCTAAGAACACTGCTGAAAATAGGATGAAATGATTCAACCCACTGGTATGAAATGAGAATATTCATCTGTTGTTATGTGTTTCTCTGATCAGTTGTGTTAGAGTTGCGAAACATTTCTGTATTCACAGTTCCATTAGCTATGGTAAATAGTATTCCTTATGAAAGATAATATTCCTGTTATAAAGAAACTTTACTCTTAACTTTATACTTCTAAGTTACATACCTGAGATACTTTGCACTGTATTCAATTGCAAATACAGAATTTGGATAAAACATTAAAGTCCTTTTTTAGCTTCTGTTTTGATTTATACTTGAAGCATTAAAAAGAGGTAGCTGTCTGGGATATCAAATGCTGAAAACGAATGGGAGATGGCTCATGACATAACCAGCTGTAAAATGCAGCCATTTTATGGTGTAGAAACTTTTTGCATTCAAGATAAATCTGGAAATGTTCATTGAAAAGGAGAAAAACACCCAACACCTGAAAGGCAGTAAAGTCTGTGCCAAAGATGGTTTCTCCTTAAGCTGCCAAACCTCAAGTGGCCAGCATACTAGAAAAAGTATGATTTAAACTTGCCCAGTTCCTCTGTTCTTGGCTCAACCTGTATGGCCGTTCTCATGTTTTTATGAGAAAAAGATCACTCCTCAACTGTGAAATCAGGAATGTGAAGGAGTTCAGCTAGCAGAACACAAATTTTAACAAGAACTTTGATATACTTTAGCTATGAGAATCACTTCCTTAAAATTATAAATAATCAAAATATGTCTTACAGGGAATTTCAGGTGATAGACTTCTGCTAAGGCAATGAAGAACAGTGAAACCCATCTTATTTTTTTATTCCAAGTTCAAGAAAAGAGGGCTACAATGAAGTGCAATTATAATCAAAGGTAAGAGCTTCCTCAGAACGCTGTACTGTATAGTAACAATTCCATTTGAAAAATATGGTTGAAGATATAATGGAAGAAATAATATTGCTTCTACAAGTTTAGAACAGTTCAGATAACAAGGTTTCACTGATAGTCTAGATAAAGTTTCCTGTATTAAATGAAAGATTAAATATTATGTGATTTGCCACCACAAATAAAGGTAGGGCTTCTGTGTATTTGACATCTCCAAGTTACTTGCTGAGATCTAATGATATTTTTCATCTCTCCATTTATGCTTACACTTTTGCAAGTCTAGAAATGCCTCAAAGGAATTGTTTTTACCTATACATATTTTCTGTTGAGATAGTTAGGAATACAGAAGTGAGGAAGTGAAAACAATCTAAATCTGTTTTCTGAATTGCTGGAACATTAACACTAATGACTACCTGAAGATTCCATAATTGTAAATGTTATTAGCCCACATCAAGACAGGTAAGTTGCAAAAACTATACCCAAACCCCACGGGATCAGATGCTACCCACCAACACTATTGAATTGTACATCTTGAAGAGCATTCTAACCATCCAGTGTGGAATGGGAACACCATCTAATAGCAACAGGAACAGCCCATAAGATTCCTATCTTTTTCCAGTACCTGTTCCTTTTATTTTAGGAAGTACAATATTAAAAGAATGTTATAATTACTCTGTCAAGCATCTCAAAGTTAAAGAGGCCAATGCACACTAATGCACAACTCACAATATCCCACTGCACATGTCCATCATACTTGTTATTTAACACATCCAGCTAGATCCTCCTTATTTTAATTTATGTGCACTGTGCCATGTTCTCTCCAACATTCACCACTGTAAAGAACCTGTGTCTGTCTTCCTGATGATCTCCTCCTAGGCACTAGAAGGGTGCTATTATGTCCTCTTGAAACTGCGTCTTTATAACAGGAATGTTATCCTTCATACATAAACACAACCATGAGAACTGCTGTATTTTAGACACCATAAATTATTCCTTCTCCAAGCTATCATAAAAAGCAGAATAAACTTTTGATGCAGGAGAAAACAGTTCACAAAGCATCTTGAATCAAAGATCCACTAAAAACAACTGTAACATACATTAAACCTCTTTGGAACTGTAAGAACTAAAAATTAATGAAGATAAATTTCAGAAAGGTAAGATACATGAAAATGAAGATGCTATTTAAAAGGAGCACCTTTGAAAGGTAAATGCTTGCACGTGACAGCAATCACCTGCAAACTATAGGAAGCTTACAGCATAAAAAACCAGAAAAGGCACTCTCATTAAAAATTACATTGGAGAAGGCCATTTTAGGCAGAAAAGTATCTTTTTAAAAGTGTATGCCTTTCTTAAACAGTGAAAACAGGGTGAGGGAGAACTCTCCACGAACTTTATCTAGTTAACTACGCATTTTAAAAATGCAGAGCAAAAATAAGTTTGAAAATTAACTTTTACAATAACTCTCAATTTGCAGTTATCACCTGCTTCATGAACATTTGTTAAGAATCTGTAGGGTAAATATGCGATTGAGACATGAAAGAAGACTTCAAACAGAAAGAAGTACCAGGACAGCTTACATTGAGGGATTTTAGCTTTGCTTTTTTCCCCGATGCTCATAGTAGAAGAGCTGATGGGAGCTGCTGCAACAGTCTTTCTCCACAGGGGTAGAAGAGAGAGGCATTTTAAGCAATGAGAAGAAGATAATCTAGACAAAGACATTAACAACAAGTCATTGGGATCAGATAGCTTTTACCCAAAATTTACAGACAAAGTAATGATCTAACCAATAATCTAACAACTATAGTGTGGAAATTTATTCCTGTAAACTACACTACAAGACAGCAACGACAGAGTCAAATATTGTATCACTTAAACAGAAAATTAGCAGTCTGGGAGTTCTGCTACAGCCCTGCACCAAAGCAAACAGTTTAAACTATAGCACAAACAACAAGGATAAGCATATAGACAAGTACGTGGGAAGAACCAACAACATTTTGTAGAGGGATGTCGTTACTACCAGTAGTTAGCCGAAGGATTGATAAGCAGTAGCATTAAGTGTGATTTTACTGACAGAACAGATTGAGTTTTCCAGGAGTTTGTACCTAACAAAAGGTAAGGAATCTCCTAAACAAACTGCTAACACAGGACAAAAGGGAAGGTCTTCACAGAAATAACTAACTCCTTAAACCAAACCAAAGCAAAGTAAGAGCAGAAAGAGTTTTTTGTATGACAGATTTTGCCAGTAGGGTTCCTAAAGGGTCAATGCGGTTCAGCACATCCATAATCTAGAAAGCTAGATCTAAAAAATATCAAAAGGCATTATCTGGTGCAATCACTAATAAATCTGGCCAGAAAGGTATAATATTCCACGTAAATACAAAAAAAAAAAAAAAAAGCACATACAAAAATATATTATGCATGATGAATTGCATCAGTTCTGTTCCTAGTCGAGGAGGAGAAATTAAATAATAATCTATGGTTCACCAAATACATCAGACAAAATCCCAATAGCAATCAAAGCAAAATCAAGGTTAGGATCAACATACAACAATGAAAGAGTTAAAAAAAAAATATTACTGTGTCACTAGTGTACTAACATTTTTTGAATACTGTACATAGTTCTCACTGTTATTCTCTAACATCTCCAAAATGTGAACACAGTAAAAGATACAGAGAAGACAGGTTATTACAGGTATGTGTTAGCTTATAGATACAGAACAAATAAACCAGAGCAATGCAACAGAAACAGGATAACTAGGTATACTGTTCCTAGCTCTGAACCAACAATCAGAAGAATCAGTAAACTTTTAAAAATCTGCAGCCTTAAAATGATGTGCTGGTTTGAGGCTAATTAGAATATTTTAATAGAGAAAGTTACACTATAGGCTGTGAAAGGAAAACATCATGATGTCTACTTCACTCATACGCTTGCTGGAGAATTGTTTGGGAACACTAACCAAAACAATTGATAAGTCAGTTGCTCTCTGTTGCTTGCTGGAACAGGAGCTGCTGGTGGGATCTAGCAGCTTCTGGGCTCTGGCTCCTCTGCTGATTAATCCTCACTAACCACTTTTCTTCTAACCCCCTTGGCCGATCCTCCTAATTTACCTTGCACGTAAGGCAAACCTTGGGGTAAGGTACAAGGGATATTGGGGAGAAGGTGTAAGGGTGGTTGGGAGCCCCTCCTGGGGTCTCTGATTTCTGGGAGGGGAGTTGTGTTGCTGTATTACCTTTTACTTGTATATTTCTGTAAATATTGTGTATATAGTGTAAATATCTGCTGTACATTGTGCAAAGCTGTAAATAGAGCTTCATCATTTAACTTTCAGCCGACTGAGTGCTAGTCTGGGTCATTTTACAAAGTGTGGGGGGTGGGGGAACTCCCAAACCTTCACAAATGAAAACACTAAACTTCCACTGATTACCAAAACCAAAACTGGAAATGCCACAAAAAATAAATCATTAAATTGTGTGGGTCTCCCAGTTCAGCAATACAGCAAACAGACTGGAGTCAACTCAAAGGTTAAGGTTTACATCCATGGAGGAGAAGGCCAGAAAAAATGAACTCAGTTATCAGCATATCCTTAAAGTATGTATGTGGTACAAAGAAGCACAGCTTTCTCTTAATGGTGACATTAACACTTTCAAAAGTTCATAAATAACTGTTTTCACTTATTTTATGCCAGCTCGTGAGTTTTGCTAATGTCTTTTACAAAATGGCTTTTTCTGCTATATGTCATGAGCTGCATCATGTCAAATACAGTAATGCCACCAAGGATGACAAAACCATAGAACGTGGATTTTCAGGTTACTGACAAGAATGTTTAATACACAAGAGGTATGGGACACCTTCAGACTTGTTAGGCAGGACTTTTAAAAATATAGATAATATGAAAAAGTAACTTGACTACTGAATTTAACAAATATAAATCATAAATCTAATGGAAACAGCATCATCAGGCAGACAAGTAATTAACATCAGAAATTAAGTGTATTTGCACACTTCTGCTCAAAGTGGAAGTCTTTCTCATTTTCTAATGCTTACATATTAATACAGCTGACAAATAGTTCTTGCAGCTGGTATCTTGATATTTTTATTGCTACACAGTAGGGTACTAGTCTCTTGCAAAGGTGGACTTCTAGTAAATAGCTGTCAACAAGTCTACACACAAATGAAACCAAATTACAAATAGTAAAGGAACAGGTTTTTTAACTTAATGTCAGCAAAATATCATGTATCTAATCCATGAAAGAATTGCAAGCCTCAAGATAGCTATTGTTTTATTATCCATATTATTTACTTTTTGGCTTGCTCCACAGCTTTGTTTGAAATCACCAATCAATGGTACTAAGCAGAGGTACTTTAGCTATAGCAAGTCTCTACATATGTACACTAGGAAACGTTTTAGAAATGTCTGTGTATTACATACTACATCTGCAAAAATTATAAACACCTAGAAATGTTAACTAGCAAAATTAAGTCTTTAGCAGAAAGTAACTTGGCTAAGTCCTCTGAAATCTCTTAATCAAATTTTTACAGTCCTGTATCAAGTGCAGGTGTTTCTTGTTAATGAAAAAAAGACATGAATGACTGAAACAGTTTCCTAAAAGCCCTCGCATTAAAAAAAGACAGTAAACCAAACCCAAACCACACACCGCACAAACTCTAATCTGCCTGCCCCTTCCCCCATCTCAATTCTCCAACACAAGTAGTAGACACACAACACTAATTTTAGCCATCTTTGTGCCACACCAGTTTAAAGCACTGTAATTTCCCTCATAATTAAAATGAAATCACCAATATACTAATCTCTATTTAAATTACTTAAGCTACTGATGTCTTAAGAAAACAATCTGCACAGTTAAAGATTTTTTTCAGTTTTACTGAAAAAAACTATGTGCCACAATGAAAATTGTTTCATAAAAGCATTGTTACACAAAATAATTTGTCTTCTAACAGTTAGAAAATCACAACAATGATGATAAAATGCAGATATGGATATAATAGATATTATATCTTCTATATTTATCACAGGCACAAATTATATTTTTATCCAGCTCCTGATAGTTTTGCATGGATAAGGAATGGGTTTAAAAAAATTACAGATGACTTCACAGTTTCAAATCAAATCCACTAACTGTTGCTAGGAAAGTGAAGTAAAACAAGTGATCATAAAAACAATCCACTGTTTTTGTTTTTTTAAATACATGCAAACTTGATAAGGATCACTACACTTTCATAAATAATTCATAGAATCATAGAATAATAGAATGGTAAGGTTGGAAGGGACCTCAAGGATCATCTAGTTCCAACTCCCTGCCATAGGCAGGGACACCTCCC